>JAQQZY010000005.1:49583270-49597994 GCA_030068375.1 Ostorhinchus rueppellii
GCAGCTAGGATAGGCTCCATGCGACCCCCGTGACCCTAATGAGGATTAAGCGGGTATAGAAGATGAATGAATGAATGTTTCCACTGGACGCGACGCAAATTTTTTGCGCGATGAGATTACATACAAAGTCAATGTGATTACATGATTGACGCTTCATCTTGAGTGGTGAGTGATGAAGCGGCGAGGGTTTCCAGCGTAAAACCGCTCGCCGCTCTAGTTGAAATAATTGAACTTTTCAAGCGAATTCGCTTGTTGATGCGCCAGGACAGCCCATCAGTGTGGAGGTCATCACAGACGTGGTGACATTGGTGTTTTCTGTTTAAACTGCTAAACTGAAACTCACCGGAGACAGATGGAAAGGCACTCCGCAGCTGGAATGGAGTGCCGGTAGTTCGTATCCTGGCGGGAGATCCTGGCACCAACCCTAGCTAGCAGGTCTTCAAATTGGGCAACACTCAGTCTGATGTAACGCTGGAACCGGCCATCGTCCAGGCGCAGCTCCTGCAGAAGACGGTAGAACTCACCAAGCTCATACCGCCTCCGTAGGGTAGTATGCATCGAGAAGCGATGCCAACGCCTCGCCCGCAGCTGAAGCTGACTTCTCCATGCCAAGTACAGAGCAGTGATGGTGGTAGTCGGAGCCATGGTTGACCGTGAAATGCTCTTGGAGTGATGGAATGCGGCAGCGAGCGTTTTTTGCATATTTGTACCAGCGACAAAACTCGAGCGTCTAGCACGGCGCGATTTCATTTGTCGCGTGAATGAATTCGTGTTCAACGCTTCTGGTGGAAACACGGCATAAAGGTTAATTGGTCAATTGATATAAGGTTATATAGTCCTGAAGTACAGAGGTCAGTATTTGAAATCTGAAAATTAAAACCTCCACCGGTTTGAGTCATTAAGTAGGGGTACGAATTTATAGGTTGACCTGGGTACCTTGATATATTGTTCTGTGTTAAAGCTTCAATCTTTTTTTTTTTTTTTTTGGAGAAATTAATTACTGGGCTTAACGCCTAAATAAATTAATCTCAATTATTTGGTGGGAGATACTACATGGGTTCACATTCTCACAGTCATCTACTTTACTGATCTGCCCACAGACATAGCTACTCAGTGCTATATTTCCATGCATTACACATACACAGTACAAAGTTCATTTGAGCAATTCCCTGTAATCTGCAGTGTGACACACAGTATGGTGTGAAATCCAACAGGGAGCTTGAGGGCTTCCAACTGGAAAAACACAGTGGTATGCTGACAGAAGACATGCTGATGACTCACTTTTGGTGACCACGCCCTCCAGACGGATGATGTTCGGATGGTTAAACTGGCCCATGATGGACGCCTCCCACAGGAAGTCACGTCTCTGTTGCTCTGTGTAGCCTGCTTTCAAGGTCTTTATGGCAACCTGGATCTCTCTTTTCCCAGGGAGCCTCAGTGGACCGCTGCACACCTCACCAAACTCTCCTGAAACAGAGACAGGTCTTGGTGTTTGAGCATTTCAGCTTATGTTTGGCAAGGAAAGCTGGAAAAACAAACAAACAAACAAATAAAAACAGAAGAGCTCATCTTTTAAATGAAGTTGAGATAAAATGCTATATAAATTAAAATTGAAATGCAGGATAAACACCCACTGCTACTTTTGTGGCAGTTCCCCAAATACATTTTTCTCTTTATTTAACCTTTCTCAAGTGATATATTTTAATATTATCTTCATTATTTAGCATTTTTCAGTGAAAATCATGTATTTTCCTAGATTTAATTCACTGATCATGTAGATATTCAAAAAAGCTGAGATTAAAGTTGAGGGTTATTATATCAGAAACAGAAAACTGAAGAAAAAAGTGACTTCTGTCGCCATCCACTGTTACTGATCAAACTTCATGGGTTTTATTGGTGAATCAATGTTGTAGAAGATGATGGTGTTTCCAACGGACCCTCTGAACGTCCAAATGCGTCAAATCTTATGACCATGAAAAGATGACAAACTGCATTTTAAACCATTTATTTACGAGTATTGATAGGATTAGTTGTCCAGAATTTGTTAAATAGTTTGCATCAGTAGATGGTTCTGGTAGACGGTGGATGTTTGCGTCTTTACAGGTTAAAATCTATTTCAACACATTGCATTTGATTTTGGTGTAGAAAAAATTCTAATACTGTTGAAACTTAATGAAATATATTTATTTAATTGCTGGTACTGATTTTGACTGTTGGTACATTCAGATCTCTCTTCATGACCATTTTATTTTTAAGTCAAACTCATTTTTCTTTTGTTTTTCTATTTCAGTGCCTCAGTGCAGCCATATGTCATTTCTGTACAAATGTCTGGCAAGCCTCCCTGAATTCTATATAAAATCCTCATTAACACATCAGATCTCAAAAAGCATTAAAGTGAATGATGTGTTTCTGTGCTGCTAAGCCTTAGTTTTGTGAGGTTCACAAATCATCCACAGAACACAAATAACTTTTAAAGCAATGGAAATGTATTTGTTTAGTGTAATGTTGGCTTAATTAAGGGTGTGTAAATGTGGGTTTATGTGACAGGTTTTATGCAGAATATGATGCTGAGGCACCACAGTTCAGGCAATTGGTGTATTCTGCTCATGTACATTAAGCATCAACCAATTACGCAGTATGTAGTGATACTGTCACTGTCAGATCATCTCCCTTCTTGAGAGGCACATGTAAAGAAACGTGTGAAATTTGAAAAGAATCGGGTGAATAATGTCAGAGAAACAAAATGTATCCAGGTGATTAAAAAGTTGAAATTTCGACACATTTATCAAAAGAATCCTGAAAATTTAAATTCAGATATCAAACTAGGTCTATGTCTAAAAAACTATGTACTGCACCTCTACTAGTGATAAAGAACATGTGTGTTAAATTAAAAAGAACAGACCATTTCAATGTTGGTAAACAGTGATGATGTATTTTGTGGGGGGACCTAACTGGTGGCAGAAAGTTACAGTTGTGGTATCAACAATACATGGAAGCTGGTGGCAGGAATGCGAAAATCAGGAGAGAAAATGAGTAATGGAAGATACAGAGGCCTTCTCTGATCATTTTAATGATCTGTCAACCAGACACAAGGTATAAAGATAAGTTGAGCATTAGCTTTAGCACTGTGGGCTTAGTGGGTCAGAGAGCTGACAAATGGACCAAGTTACAGTGGACAGATGTGTTCATATGTGGGTGAAAAACCCAGCGCTTACACTAAAGAAACGCTCAAGGCATACAAACCCCTCCATGCCTATAGCTGTGTACTTTGCAGTCATGTCCAGGATATTGAAAATCAAGTGTTGCACCGGACATTTGAAGAGTAGGAATGCTCTGGTAATTTGCACAATTTATGGGAGAAAAATCACATAGACAACCATCAGTAATGTTGAGCCTGAGTTTTTATGAGTGAAAATCCTGTTTGCACCTTCAGTTTAAGAGCACAAAGAACACATAGCAGGTTGAATACAGAACACCCAGATTTGTCAAATGATTTTGGTGTGTTGAGGACCAATGTGCTGCCTCGTCAGTGACAAGAACATAAAACGTAGTTTTACAAGACATGGGCAATCATGGACAAGTGGACCAACTGTATACTGACAGTGAACTGCACTTCCATGGCTGGGTCAGTGTTGTTTAATGGACAGTAAAACAATATAAATCACTGCTGATTCAGTCAGTCTCATCAGTCCAGTCCGTCCATTCAATGGCTTCAGTCGTAAGTGTCTACGATTGAACTCAAATTGCGTCTTGAATGACTGTATTTGGTAAAAGTGAAGGTAGCTTTGTTTTTTTAGGATTTTGATTCTGACAACCAACAGCACAACAAGACATTTGTCCTCCTCTTTTCCCTCTATTTTCTCCGATCTCTCCATTTATCTCCCTTGATATACAGTGCTTTTCTGCCACCAAACTGCATGCACAACTGTGGTGACGTAGACCATGACGTCAACTCTGAAGTGGTTTATTGGGTGAATAGTGTCAGAGAAATCAGTTGGACAAATTTTTGAAGTTGAAATTAAAAAAACAAAAAAAACAGATTTAAAAAATTCTAAAATTGAAATTCGGCCATCAAACTATGCACTGCACCTCTACAAGTGGTAAAGAACATGTGTGTCTAAATTGAAAAGAATCAGGTGAATAATGTCCAAGATCTTGTTGGACAAAAAGTTGAAATAAAAAAAAAATATATATATAAAAAAAATCCCCAAATTTAAATTCATCCCGCAAACTATGCACTGCCAAATTGAAAAGAATCAGGTGAATTGTGTCCAAGAAATGGGAGGAACCGATTTTCTATGTTCTTCTATGCAAATTTATAAAAGAGAATCCCAAAATTGAAATTCAGCCATCAAACTATGCACTGCACCTCTACTGAGGTTCTAAGAACATGTGCCTCCAAACTGAGAAAAATTGGATAAATAATGTCTGAGAAATCTGTTCGACATAAAGATGAAATTTAAAAAAAAGTTTTTAAAAAATCCCAAACTTCAAATTCAGCCATCAAACTGTGCACTGCACCTGTATTAATCATAAACATGTGCATCCAAATTGAAAAGATTCATGTGAATAGTGTCCAACAAATGGGATGGACAAAAATCTCGGACAGACAGACGGACTTCCTGGTATAATGGTATAATAAACAATTCATGTATTATGTATCAATTCTGTGTATATATCCTTACTTTTTGATATTACACTGACATTGATTATAGAGCCTACTTCCTTGAACAGTCTCATTTTCATGGACCGGAATGAATGATAATATATATATACTGTGATACATTACACTCAACGCTTCTGCCCCGCTGACACACTGTCTGAACAGAGTCAGATTATCTATAATACAGACACAAAAGCGGTTATAATGAGCTGACTCACCTGCACCAATGATTCTTTCTATGGAGATAAACGACACATCGATCTCCTGGGCAAATTCATGCACAGCCTGGTTGGGATCCTCATAGGTGAGGGGGTCAATGTAGGTCCGCACCCCAGGGAATTTTACTGCACACAGACACACACACACACACAGAGAAAATGCATCATGAACATTTAGATATCACTTCTAATTAGTAAGACTTGTATGCAAGTTACACCAAGTGCATACAGGCCACAGTGAAAAGGCACAAGGGATTTTTATTCTCTTTGCCTGGTCTATTGCAAATTACATTATTCAGTCATGACAAATATAGTGAACCAATTAAAATGTGCCTGTGTAGCTTGATTCAGCATTTCGTTAGCCTCATAGCATAATTGCTTAACTCATACACAAATGGATAAAATTATTGCGATATGTTGAATTCAGGTGTTTCTTTTCTTAGGAGCCTAGGGGTCTGGGATACAAAATTATAATGACAAATATCATAATGTAGTTTTATACTAGGATAAAAATTACATTGAATTGGTTAGTTTGGTTTAAATTGTTATATTTGATTCCAAAATGCCTCAGAGATGGTTTTTACTTTATTTCTCTCCATGACTATGATCTTAAATGTTCTACCCCTGAATTTCTAAAATATTTTTGGTGCTCTGACTGTAAATAATAATTTTCTACCACAACTAACCATCTACTTTCTTCACATCTCACTTAGGAAGAAAAATCTCAGATTACACTTTCACGAAATATTGACGTTTATAAACTATATGGGCAAAGATATTTGGACACATCATAGTTCTCATAAGACATCATGCTGATTTGAGATATAAACATCAATATTAATAATTAATATGGTTCTTGTCACAATTTAAAACTATATTACCAGCACCTTAACTGTTTGTTTTTTATTTGTTTGTATATGATCTATTACCCAGAACCATAACTGTTTATTTATTATCCATTACCAGCACCATATATATATATATATATATATATATATATATACACATACATACATACATACATACATACATACACTCTCCTTAGCTATACAATCATGTATATACTTCGAATCATCTGTATTTTTTATATTCAGGACCATTTGTAAATTTCACATCTCTTTCTTTATAGCCCTTACTGTATATTTTTAGTCTTAATAGTGTTATTGTATACATTTAGCCTTGATTCTATTTTATTGTACGTTTCTACTGTTGTTGCTGGAACAGCAGAATGTATGTCTGTCTGTTGGTCTGTCTTTCTTTATTTCTTATAGCCCCACCCCTGTTAGAAAAGAAACACCTGAATTTAACATGTCCCAATACTTTTTTCCATTTGTGTGGGAGTTATGAGAATGGATGATATGAAAAAAGAAAAACTGTACGGAAAAAATAACAAAGAATAAAAAGCTGTAAAACATCTATTGTATGTCAATTTAATGAACTAATAAATGAATAACTAACAATAAAAACCTGAAATTCCTTATTTTCCCTCAGTGTCAGTACTGAAGCCTGATACTAGCCAATTGGTGCTCCTGACACTACATCATGCTTAAAATGATCATTAATTAAACAGTCTATCTCTACTTTTTTATTGAAATAAATACTGTATCATAACGATCATAAACTGCTGAACTGCACTAAAATATGTGTTTTTACAACATTTTATAGAAACACTCTAAGACACATCTGAAAAAAGTCGGTCAAAACCAACCAAAAAGAATTACATCTATAACGACTGAAAATGGTAATGCTGAATATACTTATTTACTCAGACCTGCTTCCTGTGATTGATGATTTAAAGATTAAATGATTCACACATGTAATTATCCGAAATACAAGACACAATTTCTTTCACGTTTATGTGCTTTACATGTAATTAACATTCACAATAAAAAGAAGGTAATATTTTCTTTAGGCGCATGAATCAATATGACAGTGTCCCACACATCTTGGCACTGTGATATTTTGCTTTACTTCTGTTGAGGCAATGTACCCGTCACACTCAGCACTGACGGCAACAGATGGGCAGCGGGACACAAAGCCAAAAAAGTGCGGCCAAATATATTAAGCTGTCATGGCCTATTAATCATTGTAGCTTTGTGCATCCTCTGCCAACATGGCTGCCGTGAAGCACATTTGTAGTCATGTCATTCAAAGCATTGCTCTGAGAAATAAAATATCGTTTGTTGTAGTAGTCAAACACACAAGCCTAATGCAATGAACAAATTCACAGAGACATGGCCACTGTCTGAACCCAACTGTACATGTAGTGTAAACTTTAGGTGAACTTGTACATACATAAAATCACTTCAGGCTTTTAGAAACTCACTGTGACCATTGTGGAAGTGCATCTTCTCTTCTTCAGGATCTTGCTTTGCTTTGCTGTACCCACACCGCCTGAGAGGGAATAGACATGTAATTGTCACCCAGCGCACAGTTTAATTATGCACACATGTTCTGAAATGTACGTAGTTGTCATAACAAAACATGTCACACTTGCACAAGTGATTCACACAGGCTGGAGGAAGCAACTGAGAAATCCTCTGTACCTGAAAACTGTAAACTAAAAACTGTACCTGAAAATTATGATTCAACTAATTAAAGCTGAAATAAACATGGTTCAAAAGAGAATGGGAGCGAATTAAATGTACAGTTCTGGGTAGACACGCTCTTATTTTATTCGCTTTTATTGGCTGACCAGCCGACCGTCTTCATCTTTGTCTTCATGAGGAATTTCTTCAAACATCGTCTCTGATTAAACTACGGATCAGATTCAATACAAACTTTATATGTATCGTCCTTTGGACAATGTCTACAAACTTTGTTCACAGTTTTGACAAATTTAGATTCTTGCATTTCTTACCAATTTTTTAAATATTACAAATGTGCCTTTGCTTATAATGGGCCATATTCTGATGGCGTATAACATGTAAATGGTTACAGATATTGAGCATTCATAGGATGTCATACATGGACTTTCATTTAATTAGTTGTGTTTTCCTCCTGTGAAAGTACTACTTCTAATGGGGGACTGATCTCCTGCATCAAGACCACAGGACTCTAACATAGAACCTGACATCGTCACAAATTCAACTTGTCATTGATTCTTAATAGAACATGCAATACAGACGAGAGAAGATGAGATAAAGACAAATTGCTCCCATTTTTTTTTTTTAATTTAGAGAAATATTGTTTAACTATACATTATATAAACATTTATGACAGCATAACTAAATTATGCAATGTCCTTTGACACAGTGGTCAATGATATTTTATGTGCTGTATATTTAAAAACAAATGATGACAATTACAACCACAGAGATGATGCACTAAATCAGAGATCACATAGATACCACAAACTGGTCCAAACACAGTGAAGCAACACTGGCCGACACAGGACACAATCACACTAGAATCTGCCAGATAAGCTTATTTTTTCCTTGACAGATTTGCCAACTTATATCCTGACGGTTCTCAGAAATGTTGCTGAATGCTGAAAAGTAGACTTCTAGACACAGACCAGCAAAGTACTGCAGTTTTCATGCAATATCATTTTACAAGAATGCAGCTGTCAACATTTCAACTCTGGGTGAAGGATTTTTAGCTAACCTTTTACTTTGGACACAGGAGACCGCTTGTGATTTTCAATAACCGCTCTATAAAATCTATTGATTTGCAGTCAAACATGCTTGTGAAAAGAAATACAGAAAAGACACAATTTTGATGCTACTGGACTTAGTTATTTTTCATAATGTATCCCCTGATACCTTGAGCAAAACCTCCGTCTGGGTGAATGTCATGTTCGTGCATGTTTTGTTCAATAAACGGCGCTATATGTCAATATTTAGACAAGCAGAATCAGCGATAATCACAGATAACCCAGATTAAATAGGGGGATTGATTTTAAACCTGATCCTAGAAGTAAACACACACCCACGCATGCACACACACAGGGGTCATGTCCACGTCTCTTCCATCTCAGGTCTCTGTAGGATGGCCAGGCTTGGCTAAAGGGGTTTGGTGTGGGCAGCTGGATGGTCTGGGTTAGAGGAGTCTTGTGTGTGTGTGTGTGTGTGTGTGTGTGTGTGTGTGTGTGCGTGTGTGTGTGTGTTAACTCATGCATACAAGCATGAGTGCGTATGTGTTTGTGTCCACACACAAGCTCTGTTTTTGGATGTGTATGCATGCGTGGGTAGTCTGGAGGGTCATGTGGGAGGAGGGGAAGGGGGCATACTGTAGATGGAGGGGGTTGCCTGTGTCCTAAATCCATCACTGGAAAATTTGGCATTCCTGACTCTCTCCTCCCCCACATGTAGCCGCAGTGATTCTTTACCCAAACTGTATTCGTCTAAACCAGAATAATTTGGTGTTTACCCTTAATTTGGTCATTTCTATAATCATGCAGTTACAGACGTACACACTCACCATCTTGAAGAATAAATAATTGAACAACATTAAGCTGAATTAGTTACATTATGACCGAATAGTTAATGGGATTGAGAGTTTAATATGTGATTAAGCAATAATGTGGATAGATGAATGAGAAAAATGACAGAGTATGAATTCAACTTGCTCCAGTAAAATAAAGTCATACCAGCCATTAACTTAATTTTCAGTACATACACATAGAAGTGAAATAGGATTTAAAAGGCAGAAAAACTACCCAAAAAAAGCATTCAAGGTATGGTGATGGACAAATACATATTGTGCTATACTGAGCACTTTGAATGTATTTAAGTCTTTTTTTTTTTTTTTTAACAATATAATTGCATTTGTGATGGCTCTTTGTGCACGTACATGTGATTAAAGAAAACTGGTTGCAGTACTTACAAGACAGGGCAAACAAAAAAGGTTTGTTTGTGGTCAGACACAGTAAACAGAGGGCAGCTGTGGCCTAGTGGTTAGAGCGTAGGACTTAAGATCGGAGAGTTGCAGGTTCAAATCCCGCCCTAACCAGTAGGCAATGGCTGAAGTGCCCTTGAGCAAGGCACCTAGCCTACACTGCTCCAGGTTGTAACCAATACCCTGTAATAACTGTAAGTCGCATTGGATAAAAGCGTCTGTCAAATGCGTAAAAAAAAATGTAAAATGTAAACATATATTCACTGCACATTTTACAGATTACATAATGTTTCTAAAAAAGTCATACTTAAACCCATATTGCATTTTAAAAAGATAGACATAAGGTAAGTAAAATGACTTGATATTTGTTAATTAAGTTAGTCAATAAAGGTCCATATGCTGACATGTGCATAGCTGGTTTGCTGTTCAGTTCTTCAAAGACTCTTAGTTTTATTCTTTGAGCAGTCTTTTTCTTTATGATTCACAACCCCCTGGCTTTGAAAACAAGTTTCCTGTCAGTAGCATCTGCATAGACTTTGTACAGACACATGGAAGTCTCAATATCCTTATGATAATATCAGAATCTGACTATATCATAGACTAACTCAAAATAGTGATAAACAATGCAATTGTAATTATGGACTACAGACAATAATGCACAATACATCATGATGAACACAAATGGCACTAGTAGGGAGTGGCACTCTATGATATGATGTTATATCGGGTGTAATGATTTTAAAAAGTCAGCTATTGCATATCTTTAATTCTGTTTTGCAAATCTTTTTTCCCCATTTTTCATCACACAATGAATACAGGCTGAAGGAAGTTTGCACAAATGGCAATACGCACAAACACCCTTGTACAAGACAAATTAAAAAATATATATATACACCTTGAAGATTGAACCTTGATTTATGTATCAAGATTTCACTACCACAAAATTATATCACTTCAACAATGACATTAAAAAGCAATAGTTTAGATTCTACGCCATATTTATGGTTCAGTTCCTCTTCGACAGAATTACATCATACAATCATACAGTTGGCAATATTGTCAGATAACACATATATCACTTGCTATGGAACATATTTGTTTTCTATTTTTTATTTTATTTAAAAAAAATCCTCTTAGTGCTGGCACAGTTGGTGATATTTTATATAAACCATGATCCTGTACCAGCCAGCATTTTGATTAAGTACATTAGCATATCTACACAGTCTCCTTAAATACATACAGTAAGACATACTTTCAGCCTGTGTTTATGTCTTTGCTAGTGTGTATTTATAACTTACCGTCCACTGAGGAGGAATCCAGCCACTACTGCCAGGAGGACCAGAGCCAATGTAACAGCCACAGCAACTATGGAAGCCTGAGCACGCTCACTGGTGGCACTTACTGCCAAGGAAATGAGGCAGAGTTAGATGGAAAATGCAAGTGATTCACCACACACCTGGCATGTACTGTGGGTGCAGCTTCCAGAAGCAGGTGGGAATCACGTACAAGTTTACTGTCCTGTAATGCTCACTCACTCACTCGCTCTCTGGATTTAATCACTCAGGTGTACTCACAGTAGGGGCTGGTCTGGAACTCAAAACGTCGGCTAAACGCGCCATATCCTGCTGAGGTCCTGGCTCGCACCTGCAATACATAAAATGGAAACACATTATATAGAATACACTACAATTATCACACACATCCTCCTAAAAACTATTCTAATCTCAGAAAGGAAATGTTTATAAATGTATTAGTCTGATTGATGCTTCCAAGTTTGTCAAAGGGTACATGTATATATTTTTAGTAACATAACTCAAAAAAATTATGGATGGATTTTGATGAAATTTTCAGGAACTGTTGGAAATGGCACAATGAAGAACTGATTAAATTTTGAGGATGATCTGGGATAAATTCTGGATCACTTTGAAATTTTCGTTAACATTGCGGTAAATGGAGCATAAAAGTTTGATCGTCAATATTTCAGGTGATTACAAATGGATGTTCATAAACTTAAAAACACTGCTTAAGGGTATGGTCTCCTATGACACCACCAAGGTTGATCTGGATCGGATCCAGATTCCGGATTTTATCGCGACTTTTGTTTTGTTTGTCTACACAATTTCTAACAGTGACACAAGCAGATTGGCTTTAAAACACAACCTTGAAAACCTTTTAGATGAGTACCATTAGTATCCACATTAGTGTTACCTCTATCATCTCCATGTTTATTATTACTGACTTTCTTGGGGGCAGCTGTGGCTCAGTTGGTAGAGTGGGTTGTCCAATGACCAGAAGGGTTGGCCGTTTCTTATCTGGGTTCGGATGTTCAAACCTGACTCCCCACTTCAACATGTGGACATGTTGAAGTGTCCTTGAGCAAGACACTGAACTCTAAATTGCTCCCAGTAGGTCTGGCAACACCTTGCATGGCAGCAGCCACCTACTGGTGTATGAGTGTCTGTGTGTGTGTATGAATGTGAGGCTTTGTAAAGCGCTTTCAGTGCACGATGAAGGTGTGGTAAATGCACTATATAAATGCATTCCATTCCATTCTTCTTTTCAAAAAAACATTATTTTTCTTTGTGGTATTTGTCCAGTATGGTTAATTAATGGCGGATTGATTGAGAAATGCTCATTCCAATGCATTAAGTGTCAGAAGCAGCACTTTGTTCCAGTCAAACTAATAACAATGACAATAAAGCGCATTTTCAAAAAGGAACAAAAAACTGCAATGGGATTATTAAGTACGTCTATCGGCACTCGGTATCGGCAAGTACTCAGATGTAAGTACTTGTACTCGGCCTGGAGTAAAGTGGTATTGGTGCTTCCCTATTTTTTGGTTTATATTTTATCACTTGCTTACAACGCTTTACATATGTGTACAGTGTTATCTGGCCTCATTTGACACCATAATATCTTCCTTGGGACAATGTCTCCAAAGGTTCTTCAAAAGTTCTACAGTTTTGACAAATTCTGTTTTTTGTGACAAATTCTTGAAATAGTAATAATTCGCCTTTTCTTATAATGGGCAATACTTTGATGGTTTATAGGATGCAAACAGTTACATATATCACTATAGTTACCACTGAGCAGTGATAGGAAGTCATACATGGAGTTTCATTTGACCTTGGATGACCTCAAAGGGTCAAACCCAAGGCCACCAGTGTCTACATTTCAACAGTCTTCTCCAATACGTTTGGTCAAATTAATTTCATATTTTATAAGTACCTTCCTTGGGACAATGTGTATAAAGTTTGTTCACAGTTTTGACAAATTATGTAAATTATATGCCATATTTTGATGGTTTATAACATAGAAATGATTACAGATATCAATATACTTACTATTGAGCACTGTGAAGAAGTCATAGATGGACTTTCATCTAACTGAGTTCTCCAATGAAAGTACCTCCTACTTCTATTCAGAGATTGATCCACTGCACCAAGACCACAGGACTCTACCATAGCAGCAGAACCTGACAACCTCACAAATGTTACTTGTTATTAATTCCTGATAGAACTTGTCAGTGAGATACAGGGGCATTGGTCATATTTTGTAAGTATACAATCCTGTAAACATCACGTCAAAAACACTGAAAAATGAGGCCAAGCATGACAAAGAACTGACTCTTATGGCCAATTTATACAACATTTTGGACAATACTTGGCCACCGTCTGCTAACCACAACAGGACAACATGGTCTTGGCATCAGCTTTTATGGCAGATGCTGAAATTATACAGAATAACACATCATGATGTTAGACTTAAATAATGTTAATTAGCAATAGTGGCCATATTTCAACAAATACAGTCAAATTAATTCAAGGTTAAAGGAATGTCATCTTAAATTGCCAGATTATGTTGTAAACATCACAGGCCCCTGCATAAATACTGCACTGTAATCAGCAACAGGGATACCAATATTTATTACATATCAGGGAACATTAATAGCCAGGTTTCATTGTGTTCTGTGGAAATGCTGTATCCTGAATAAGATCAATACTAGGACAAGCCTTAAAATTGTGAATGTGTAAACAGAATCACTGACTGCACTGTTTAAACTACCATATTTCTTCAAATAAAAACTGAGTCAATGAAAAGACCTCTGTCTTATAACAGCCGGTATCAAGGTTGGCTCCAACAAATAAAGACCATCTCTCCATTGCATGCTGGGTAAAAAAAATAATATTGATTGCATGTGCCTGTTACAAAATGACCCTTCAGTTAAGCATAATGTTCAGTTCAACAGGTTTAATTTAATACGTTGAACAATATAATCAGCTATTTTTGGCATCTTGTGGATCATTCACGTTAAATGTTATTGTCTAAGCGAGGTCACTGCAGGTTACATTTTATACAAACTTAAAAGCACATAAAGGAAGAGAATGATTATACAATACAAGCTCTGTTAAGCAATGAATTGTTTCTATCAAATGGAAGTGTAGAGGAGTTTATATTGTCATGGTAAAGGAAGTGCTGGATTTGTAAAAAAAAAAAAAAAAAAAAAGCGCTGGTGCAGCACTAATATCGCAAGTAGTATGGTTTCATACTAAATAAAAATCGTTTCTATTTATTAAACAGAGGAAATGACCAACAAAAGCCCGTCTCTAATACAAACATCCATCAAATAGGCAAGGCAAATTTATTTGTATGGCACAATTCATACACAGGCCAATTCACAGTGCTTTACAAAAATGGAAAAGAGACAGGTTAAAAACACACAATTACAATAAAAACATAGTCAATAAAACATGAATAATTATCAATTAAAATATAGTAAAATAGATGAGTGCAGATAGAACACTTTCAGTTGTTCTATGCACAGTTGAACAGAGCCGTTTTCAGCCTGGATATAAATATTTGGCGCTTTTCCACTGTGAACTCTTCACGGCTCTACTCGGCATGCTTCAGCTCGACACGACTCTATCCACTTGTCGGACCGGCACGGTTGTGTTTCCACTGCCAGCCGTTACTAGTCAGGACTAGTTGAAGTGGGTGGAGTTG
>JAQQZY010000005.1:49598094-49616994 GCA_030068375.1 Ostorhinchus rueppellii
GGCACGGCTAGACCCACCTCTGAAACAGGTACGAAAAATCGTAACGGGTCCCAGGTCCAACCCCCAGTGGAAAAGGGGCATATTGGGGTAGAGTTGAACTGTGCAGAGTAGAGCCGTTACAAAAATGTGCAGTGGAAAAAGGCCAATTGTCAGAGTAGAGGCCTGTCTCACATCATCACAAAGACTGTTCCACAGTTTAGCTGCATGGAACTGAAACACAGCTTCACCGTGTTTAGTCCTAACTCTAGGCAGAAGCAAAAGACCAGTCCCGAGGTACTCAGGGTTCCTATGGGACCATCATGTCACAGATGTACTTTGGTGCTAAACCAAGGAGAGACACCTACACCAGCAGAGCTGTTTTAAAGTCTATTCTCTGAGTGACAGGAAGCCAGTGCAGAGACCTGAGCACAGGACTAATATGGTCGTAGTTCCTGGTTCTAGTCACGACCCGAGCAGCAGCATTCTGGATGTACTGTACCTGTCTTAGAGCTTGTTTAGAGAGCCCAGATAAAGCCCTGATGTGCTGCAGCTGAGATCAATAAAACCCCGGCCACTTTTTGAGGAAATACAACACACTGTGAAAAGTATTTTGGCTTCTAATAAAAGTCACACTTAAAAAGTCTCAATGTTATTTATGAATAACTGAATTTGAATTGAATTTCTAAACCCATGTTTTACCTGGAAAATGTAAACTGAAGAGGGCTTCAGGCCTTCTACAACCATCTCAGTCTCCTTGGATTTTATTATGGTGTAACTGGAGTCCTGTTCCTGAAGCGGAAAAAACAAACAAAGGCATGATTTAACATACGTGCTGTCCATTTCTCCAAACTTCCAAGCTTGTTCTTTAGCACAGATCATTTCTATATTTAAGCTACCTGCAATAAGTGTGAGTGGGTGTACATGGGTGTGTGTCAGTATCAGCTTCCCAACTGTAACTGCATCAGGTTTAAACACAGCTAAATGCCCCCTCCATTAGCCTGAAGCCATTAGCTAACCACTGACCACAAACCCTCCTCTTTTGCTCTGTATACCTTTATTCTGACCTTCCCAGAAAAGAAGACATCAGAGGATGAAAGGTAGAAGAGAGGAAGGGCAGAGGAACAATGATCTGAATAGAGGCATCAAATTGCTGTCTCCCTTTAAGCGCAAATTAAAAAAAAAAAAGAAAGAAAGAAAGAAAGTGAGAAGAAAAAACACAGCTATAGCCGTGTTGCATCAAAGGATCATTCTGAAGTAAAAATTTTCTTGGTGGACCTGATATAAAACAGCCACTACAGTGAAAATGCTCCAAGGCAAAAGTATTCACACCCCAAATATTGGTCAAAAGTTTTCTGTAAATGCAACATGAGTGGAAAAGAGCTATAATTATATACATTTTCAGCAGTTTTAAGTTCACTTACACACAAATACACAAATAGTGCCTATACTTCAAAAAGTCTTAGATAGTAACATAACATAACAAATTATAACTTTGTATATACAGTTAACATACCCTCATAAGTTAACATACCCTCGCAGAATTTGTGATTCTTTGGCCATTTTTCTGAGAATATGAATGCTACTACAAAAACTTTTCTTTCACTCTTGGTAAGTGGTTGGGTGAAGCCATTTATTATCAACAAAATGTGTTTGCTCTTTTTGAATCATAATGACAACAGAAACTATCCAAATGACCCTGATCAATAATGTACCCTAGTTCTTAATCCTCTGTATTGGCCCCTTTGATATTAATGACAGTTAAGTCTTTTGTGGTAGTTGTGGATGAGGCACTTTATTTTCTCGGATGGTAAAGCTGCCCATTCCTCTTGGCAAAACACCTTCATTTCCTTCAAGATTTTGGGTTTTCTTACATGAACTGCATGTTTGAGACCTCCCCAAAGTCGTTGAGGTCAGGAGACAGAGATAGCCAGTCCTTCACCTTCACCCTTTTCTGCTGTAGCCAATGACACGTCAGCTTGACTTTGTGTTTTGGGTCATTGTCATGTTGTAACACCCAAAACCGTCCTATGTGTGTGCCACAACCATTCAAACCTTCTAGCAATGAATGAAGTCTTACATTCTGTACCAGCAGTACTGTACAGGAGTCTCAAGCCACCCTTAGCGATGTTGCTTTTACACAATTTAATGAGAATAATATATAGTGTATGTAAAATATGTATTTATATGTAATATGCATATGTCACTTTATCAAAATCCAACCAAAAATATTGCATATACCATTAAAAACTTACAAAAACTACACAGTTTCTTCTACAGGAAACAATATTAGTCAATTAGTGTTATGTTTTAAACAATATGAAACATTGGATATGTGTTGAAAGAAACCACTGTAAAAGACTAGAAGATTAGTTCAGTAAATATGAGAAATATGCATGTACATTGTATTACATTGTTATACTCTTGCTAAAACAATAAACCTACATATAGCCTACAACTTTTACACAGTGTTGTACAGTACATGGACAAAAGTACTGGGACACATTGAATTCATGTGTTTCTTTTCTAATAGGGGTCTGGAATACAAAACAATCATGACAAATGTCATAATATAGTTTTAAATTAAATTTTAAGGAAATATGGATGTTTATAAACTCTATGGACAAAATTACTGGAAAACATCATGGCTACAGCTGTAAGATTTTCTATTTATATTATGTTTATATAAATACATTGCTCGGCCAAAAAATAGTTGCAGATATAATATTTCACTGTTCCACCACTGGATTTGATTACAGGACACATTCAGTGTGACATCTTTTTTGCTATTCAGTGCTTATCTAGTGTCACAATAAGGTTCGTAATATTTTTTCCATCCATAGTTGCATTCATTGTTGATTATTGATGATGGATCATCAGACTGTTGCATCAAATCTTCATCACATCTCAAACAATTGGTGCCAGGCACGACAAAACCCTTGCACATGTTGTAGCTTATTTTGGCATTGATCCAGCTGATGTCATCATGTCCATGTGTGTGCTGATGTCAGCATATTAAGTGCCTAGATATATATATATATATTTTTTACCTTAACCTATTTTTCCCAAAATGTAAACAAATCTATTCTGGATCACTGGCAATCCATAAACGCAGTTTGGTATGAAGTCAACCAATCGTTTTGTTGCTACAGACATTTGAAATTTCACCCATTTTACAAGTAAATGGAGGAAAAAAGATTTTAAAAATTAATAATAAATGTTTTACTTTGACCTACTGTTCCCAAAATGTAACCACATCTAATCTAGGCCACTGGCAATCTATAACCCCAATTTGGTGTGAATTCAACCAATAGTCTTGCTTCTACAGATATGTGAAAGTTCACCCATTATAAGAAAATGAGACAAAAAAGATTTTAGAAATTCATCAAAATTTTTAATTTTAACTTTCTTTTCACAAAATGTAGTCACATCTACTCTGGCTCACTGGTAATCTATAAATCCAATCTGGTATGAATTCAACCAACAGTTTTGCTGCTTCAAGCATTAGGAATTTTGCCCATTATCAGTAAATGGGGGGGGAAAAAAGATTTTAAAAATTCATACATTTTTTTTTTAAACTTTGATCTACTGTTCCCAAAATGTAATCAGATCTATTCTGGGTTACTGGCAATCTATAAATCCAATTTGGTATGAATTGAAGAAATCATTTTGCTGATAGTTAACAAACAAACAAACCAAAACAAAATCAATACCCCATGCCTCCCCTTTGGGGGGTGGGGTAATTAGAGTCTCGACTTTATGGTAGCTAATCAATGTGTGAACCATTCTGTCACAAGCCTGATGATCCTGATCACTCCTGGCATTGTCTAATCTTTTTGACATTGGAGACATGAGAGGCTACTTACTGCATCAGTAAGAGTTAAATAACTTGTCACCGCTGAAACATTATTAACCACTGCAGTACCGATTAAAGGATCTGAACTCTTTGCTTAGTTTAATCCAGTGAACGTCTCCACCAAACCAAAGGTGGTGCAGTGAAATAATGCATGTGACTTTTTTCAGCCAGGCAGTGAAAATAAATACCAAATTTCTTATTTTTCCTCTTTATGTTTTCATTTTTTCACTTGTTTGTGTTTGTTGTACTTATGCTGCTGCTAATTGAGAAACTTTCCTACAGTAAATAAAGCCTTATCTTATTTTATCTTATCTTATGCTAATCTGAGATATAAAGATCAATATGTCCTTTTTGAAGTTTAATGGGAGATTCTTCTTCCTAAGTGAGTGTGAAGAAAGTACATGGTTAGTTAGGGTAGAAAATTATTTACAGCCAGATTATGAAAAAATATTTTGAAAAATTAAGCGGTATAACATTTGAAATCATCGTCATGGATTAAAAAAAAACAAACAAAACAAAACAGAGAGAAATGACAAAAAAAACCATCTCCGGTTAGTTTGGTTTAAACTGTTATCTTTGCTTCCAAAATGCCTCAAAGCACTATAATATTTATCCCAATATATCATATATTATAACATTTGTCATTATTGTTTTATAGCCCCAACCCTTTAGAAAGGAAACACCTAAATTCAACGTGTCCCAATACTTTTTTTCCATATATTGTATATACTGTACGTTATCTGTAGATGCACAGCTGCACAGATGGACTAAAACGACTTTTTTTTTTTTTTTTACCTTTTCAAAGTACTTAATCTCATATTCCAGGATGATGCCGTTGGGGCGATCAGGCTCTGCCCAGGACAGAGCGATGCTGCTCTTCCCAGTGTGACCTTTCCTCACCACACTCACTGGAGATGGTGCTGATACACAAACAAAACACACACAAAGACACAGAGATGTGATAAGAAGCAAAACAGCCACAATGACAAACAGCAAGTTTAGCTTGTAATAATAAAAATCCCACAGTTTGATAATTGTAGCATTTAATATGTCAGATCCCAATTAACTGTGATTCAACACATGAGAAACGTTGCCACTGTTGTAAAATCTGTTGGGTTCCATCAGCATCTATAAGTTTTCCTCTTTTGACGACACCTCGAGCTTTGATGTGTACAACCACACAGCTAATTGTTATTCTTGCTGTGAATTGTTGTCGTTTATAAAATATTAAAGCCAAGCTTACACATCAAAGAACAAAACCACTGAAAAGGACACAAACTGTACAAATGTTCCTTTTAAATATGCAGTAACTAGAGGGTTATACACAACAGCATACATTTGTTTTGGTTGTTATTTTATTTCCAATAAATTATTTTTCCTTATTATCTTTATCAGAGCCAGTTAATTAAAGATGGCATGTTGTCAGTTAGAGACATTTCCTGAGAGCCTTAAACCCACCAGTTAAGATCATCTTTGCTTCTAAATCAGCTCTGTAGCAAAATTGCAACCAGGTGCACCTGCGCCTCATTAAACTATCCGTTTATAGTCTACCATCCAGACAAGGCTGGCAGACAAAACCGTGCAGTGAACTTTGACCGTATGCATCTGGCACACTTCATTTCGTGTCCAAAGTCTGGCAGCATGCACATACTGTTACTGCAGTTCAGAATGTGGCTAAAACCCCACTTTAATAATTTGTTAAAGTTTATTCCTCAATTTAATATTAATACAGAGCCTGAAGAAGAAGGAAATTAATTACGGAATCCATTCACAATAGCATAACTTTTTATGCAACATCACTACACTTAATTACGTATATCCACAGTAGCAATAGTAATCATTTTTCATAAAGATCTTGCATTAATGATGGGAGAGTTGGAGCCCTGCATAAAGTCTTCTCAAAAGATCTCAAAGCTTCTCAGTTGGTTTCAGGTCTGGATTCTGTGGTGGCCAAACTACATGAGAAAATTATGTCTCATAGTCTCTGAACTACTCTTTCACAATCTGATCCTAATGAATATGGATATGGAATATGAAGGTGTCATCAGTAAAGAAAAAATCCACTGATGTACACACCCGGTCTTTCAGTATATTCAAGTTTAGCTTTACTCATTTTAGGGACAAGTAACCTTGTGATCCTGGACCTGAACAACTTAAGCAACCCCAAATCACAACACTGCCCCCTACAGGCATGTACTGTAGGCACTAGTCATGATGGGTAATCACTCTATTCACCTCTTTTCTCATCCTGATGCAGCCATTGGTCTGGAACAGATCAATCTGGATTCATAAGACCACATAACCTTTTCCTACTGAAACATGGTCCAATCTATATGATCTCTACAAATTTATTCTTAACAAGTGAAATGAGTAAGGGCTTAATAATTTGTTGCTGCTGAAACTTCATATTCTTCACTGCAGTAATTATCCAATGGGAGGATTTGAAGTAGTTGCTCAGTTAAATCCAGGTATTTTTTTTTTTTTTTTTTTGGCTGAGCAGTGTATTTTTCCTCATTTACTTTATTCTTCTTATTATTAGTTATTATCTATCCCTGCAAACACATTTGACTGCAGTGAGCAGTCAGCGTCACACAGAACTATGACATTAAAAAGCATATTAAAAACGTTGTAATAATATTAGGCAGCAAATCCATCTTTGGCCTTAGGGTGATTGTCCCTTTGTTTTAGTTCATGTTTTTTTGTTTGTTTGTTTTTTTTTTCCCCCAGAAACTTTTCATTTTCATTATAGTTTCATGGTAATCTATTCCTCAAGTTCTTAAGTCAAATGAACTCAATTTTTTTTGCACCCATCACCAAGTCATCCTGTTGTAACCTGAACTGTTGGCCCATCTCTCAAAGGGACAATTGGAGAGTCTCTGACACATAAAGAGCTTTTAACCAGGCAAAATGCTCCCTCAGGCAACATCCTCCTACTGTGTGAATACGTGTGTGTGTGTGTGTGTGTGTGTGTGTGTGTGTGTATAAGCCTTTGGTGCAAATGCAAACACAGTTTAGGTTTCAATAGCCTCAGCAGAACTCTATGGGGAATAAATCATCGCTACAAACATAGTAACTGTATCCTGAGTGGACGGTCGCACAGAAGTGTTATCTGCAACATCTTAAAAGCCTGAAACCAGAGACTGAATCACACACACACACACACACACACACATACACACTCAATGCTTAAACGGTATAAAGACTAGGATGCAATGATGAGAGAGAGGGCTTCTTTCCCAGCAGCTTAACAGGTAACAATACACCAGAACCATTTCTAAGTTTATCCTTCAAATCCTCCAAGAATGGATGCAGTTTGCCATGCTATATTTAATCAAAACTTTTGGGTGTAATCCATGGCCAAGGGACACTGCTATATAGGGGAGGACAGAGACTAAAGCCTGCATGATTCCAGAGTACAGAAATAAACCTGCTATAACTTCCCACAAATGGTTTTATTAAAATCCAAACAACAGTGTGTTGTAACAGTGAATAAAACTCAATGACTACAAATGACTAGTATGATGTTAAATAAATAAATTTTATATATATATATATATATATATATATATGTTGGGATTTATTGTTTTATGCTAAACAGTACCGATACAATGTCACAACAAATGTCACATCATTTCTTTAAGTCCATGGTTGCATTCATTTTTCAGTAAGTTCTTGTATTGATGATGGAGAGTCAGACCAATGCGTAAAGTCTTCTCCAGTACATCCCGAATATTTTCAGTGTGGCTCAGGTCTGGACTCTGGTGGCCAATCCATGTGTGAAAATGATATCTCAACTTCTCTGAACCAATCCTAAACAAGCCTGGTGAGCCCAATGATTCCTGGCATTGCCCCATTTTTTAAGCTCTCTCAGGAAACTGGTGGTTGCTTAAAAATTGAGAGAAACTCAAAGCATCAGCTAACATTAAATAACTTGTTTCCAGTTGAAACATTAATCACTGCAGTAATAATCCAATGGGTGGCTCAACTGAACAATTTTGCAATTCATCAAATTAAAAGTTTGTTTTAAAACTGTGAAAATACGCAAATAGAATTAACACTTGCAAGTCATACAAGAAGCTATATATGTATTTCCACAAGCTGTCAGGTGTTGGTGAAAGTGTCTCATCTCTCAACATAACTTGTCTTGAATTGGTTTTCATATTTTAATGCTTTTTCTGCTTGTTCTCACCAATTGAGTGGAAATGCATCATGGTAATGTTGGTGTCTGTGACATTTACTGTATGAAAAGGACATTCAGTAAAGTAAATCGTACTTACTATCTTTATGACAATCTACAATGTTCTTGACTTGTAAAATAATATTCTAAATTGCAAAATATACCATATATAAATGACAGCAAATAAAAAAATTAGTTTATCTCTCATTATTGACTGACATATATATGTTTTGTAATTAAGATTTTATTGAGCACTAGTGTGTTGACCTGTGGGGAACTATGGGTTCTAGATGTGGTTGTTTTTATGCTGTGGAGAGCTGACTTTTGGGAAAAATTCAACTGGCATTTTCAGTTTAATAGCCTTACAGCTGGCATGTCTGTATCTGCAGATACACATTTATCTGTTGCTAGGTAACCCACTTTAATGATGATTCGATGATTCTGGGCATAGCAATGTGATTGTTAGGCTGTTGTACCCCAAAATTACTAATATCTATCAAAATATTGGTCCGATGAACTTGCAATTTTCGCTAGTTTCTTCCTTTACCAAAAATTCGTAAGTATACTAAACTGCAGCAGTCAGCTGTTTCTGAATTTTGTGTGATGCCCGAGACACACACACTGCCAGAGTCTAATTCCCTTTTATAATATAGAAGATATCACAAAGAGGACAGCCTCACAACTTTATTGGAGTCTAGAACTGACTACAAATTGAGACAAACAGCAAATATATTCAACAGTGCTGTCATTTTGCTTTACAGCTTACTTTTAGTACTTTTAAAAACAGCAAATATAAAAATATACTGGTATAATCATCAAATACTTTCAGCTTGTTCCTTTTCAGTGTCTCTTTTAACCAAATATCAAACATCAGATCCGTATATAACACCCACAGGCCCATAACAGTCACCAGATGCATCTCTTCACAATGTGATGCCTTTTACAGGTTTCTTAACAGAGGAACTGAGACCAAACAACCCAGTGTTGTTTTGTTTTTTTTTTGTTTTTTTTAATAAATCTGATAGAGTGAAGAAACACCAAAGGGGTAAGTGGTGAGACAATGGGAGGTGATGGATGGAAGGGAAGGGGTGCATAAGTGAGGAGGCAAGTGGGTGGGAAGACCAAAAAAAAGACAGGATGTAATTTAGGATAGATGTAATTTATAATAGAGGCAGAAAGAGTGGAGAATGGTTGTAAAGGAGAAGACAGGACATAAGTAATGCTTTGATTTTAGCAACAGGAATGACAGGAGACATAACACTTCCTGGTTATGACACTTTTTCTTTGTGTTAAATACGCTAATGAATAACACCAAGTGCAGCAGTTTGTCATAACTTATGTCTCCAAGGTCTTTTTTCATTAATCTCAGGCTGTGATGTATTATATTTAAAAAAAGTTAATTTATTATATAACATTTTGCTGTAATATGCGTAATAAAACTAGACTTATTTAATAACGATAATTTTTAACAGGAACAAGTGAAAAAGTAAGCAAATTTTATGAATTGGTTAAACAAAATGTTGCCCCTCCTGGTCACTGATACCCTCCCTACCCAGGGACTTTTGAATCTAAAATTTCAACCTTTTTCCAACTTAAAAAAATAAAAAATAATACTAATAATACACACACACACACACACACACACACACACACACACACACACACACACACACACATATATATATATAGTGTGTGATTTAAAAAAAAAAAAAAAAAATAGGTGAATAGTGTCCAACAAATGGGTTGGACAAAGGGCCAATCCCAATTCACCCCTTAGCCCTAACCCTTACCTCTAACCCTCAGCACTACCCCTTGAAACAGAGGTGAAATGAGACAACACTTTGTGACCTGTTAACATCATCAGCAGTCATCAATGCCACTATAAACAGATGTGAAAACTTTGTTTCTGTTCATATTCAGCATACAATCAGCAGCTATCACCATCTGTGATCCATGGGCTTTGGTCATCTGTTTACAGCTATCAACTATAAACCGCAGAAATGCAATCTATAACATATTGAAACAGCATTAAATGGTCGATCCAATAATTAACTTGTTTACGAGGAAATTGCTTACAGTTGTATGTTTCTTTTATCACACTGCTACATGTTTTTACTGTGTTTACTTCCATCTTGCCAATAATCTGAACGCAATTATGTGAAACTCCTCCTAACCCCTTTGTTCATAGTATGGTCCAGGAAAATCTCCATTTCAAGGGCTATATAGCCCTTCGTCTTAGCCCTTCTCTTCCGTCTAATTGAGAATCAGGACAAAACCACTCCTTCACGTAGACATGCAAAACTGAGGGGTAGGAATAAGGGTTAGGGCCAAGGGGTGAATTAGGATTCAGCCAAAGTGTCTATATTGAAACATATATATATATATTTTTATTTTTATTATTATTATTATTATTATTATTATTATTATTATTATTATTATTATTATTATTTTTAAATCCCCAATTCAATATCCAGCCATCAAACTGCAGTAAACCTGTTCTACTGGTAAAGAACATGCATGTAACATTTGAAAAATATCAGGACAGCTGTGTCCGAGAACGGGGATGGACAAAAATCTTGGACGGATATTTAACATTTTTTTAAAAAATATATTTATATATTTTTATATATTTTATATTTTGTATAAAAAGCCGGTTCCTTGAAAAAAAAGAATGATATGGCATTGAATAAGTAGTATGTTCTGAAATTACATTATATTATATTTTCAGAAATTACATTGCTGTTGATCTAAACATATAGGGCTGAAGCTACAGATTACTGTAGGTGTTGTTGTGATTAAAATTACGCACCAACATTAAGCTACAGTGTGACAAAATTACGTGCACCTGATGGTCATTCAACAAGCCCCACTGGCCCCCTAACTCCAAAATGTATCCAGCGCTGCTGCCCAGCAATGCCATTTTAGAATTTCTAGACTAACTAGGGGATGATTTGGGGTCAGTCACAAAGATAAGTCATGCAACACTTTCTAAGACAAAACTCCTCCAATGTTACATTTCCTTACATCTGGATCATTCCAGTGCACTGTTGCCATTAGTCTTGGTGTATCCCAGAACAGTTTTTCCAGTGTATTATCTTCATGATGACAACTGGGAGCACACGGAAAATCCTAATTTAAATAAGGTGGTCTCCAAGACTTTGCGCCTGTTGTAGTATACACAATCACTCTTGGTAAATCACCCGCAAAACACGGTTCAACCCCACATGCAAAATTCTAGATTGTGTATGCACACAAATTAGTACATGCAATACCTGGACATCTACCTGGAAAATGATGGTTAGTTGAAGGTCATCCAGTTGTGGTGACACATATTCAGTCAAAAGGTCAAGATAAATGTTTGCATTAATTGATCTCTGAAAAATGTACCAATGATTTGATTGCACATGATCCCACACCACACAGTCCCCCTTGGACTATGTCGGTGAAGTTCCCTTGATGGGTGAGGAACACCGTCTTCAGAAATGTGTTCCAGCATGTTAACTGAAAACTTTTTTTTTATTTTAGATCATTATTATTTTATTTTTATAAAAAGGAAAGAATATGTGTAATGTCCTTGTGTGGAATATCCCTCGGTGCAATTTGTGGAGAGTATTTATTTTTACATATTAATGACAAATCACTGTGTTATTATCTTTAATTTTTACACTACGTTTATACTGCTTCTGTTTTATCTTATGACTTATATTCCCATTGCATGATTTATTTTTTTTATACTGACCACTACATAACAATTCCTATGTACCTGAAGGTGTTCAAACAGCAAATAAAGTATCTTATCTTATTTTAGCTGATCTTATCTTTCATTTGGCTCAAGTGGCTATAAGAACTGCACTAGTTATTTAACAGAACATAAGATAAGACTTTATTTATCCTACCTTAGGGGAATTTCACAGTTAACAGCAGTAACATACAATGAGCATGTACAGACAAAAAGATGTAGAAAAACCACAAACAAGCAAAAAAAAAAAAATTAAAATATAAAGAGAAAAATAAGAAATTTCATCAACAGGGCACCTGAATTACACAAGAGCAATTAGAAGAACTTTGATAACCGCTGAATAGATAGACCAAATCTGATTAGCATACCTCATCAATCAACTTTGTAATAATAATTGTTTTCATATGGTTAAGACATTTTGTGGACACCTTGTATACCTCATGGTGTAAGTGATATGGTTAATGGAAAGAAAGATTAGAAAAGTGGTTTCCAGTGTAGCCCTGTACTGTGACATCTCTAGCCCCAGATAAGGGCAACATTATCACAGTGAACAACATGCGCCTTCTGAAACCACTATCTGTCTGAACCATCACCAAAAATCAATACAGACCTTCAACTATCTGGTTTATTATCATTTAACTACCCTCAGAGAATGATAGAAAGGCAGAATGAGAGACAGAATGAGAGAGCGATTGGAGACAGAAAGAGAGATTGCTTTATTAAGGTTGTAAAATACCAGACAGGGCCACTCTAGTCTGAGCTGATTGTACCTAAGCCTCCCACATCCAGTGTTGCTCTGTTTAAGGCCAATCCCAATTTTTCAATCATTTTAAAAAGAGACAGTTATCACTTGCTTATTGAGTAAAAACAGTAATCTCAAAAAAGAGTAAGGTGGGAAAAACATTTGAACAAAAACAAGATTGTTGCTAAAAACTGGGGTGGATTTCATTGTCTGTTATTTAAAGATTCAAAGCCTTTTATTGTCATGCATACATTAATGAAAATGGTTTCCCTGTACAATGAAAGTGTTTACTGTCCACACTGAATACCAAGAAAATTTAAGATGATATATATATATATATATATATATATATATATATAGTGAGAGAGAGAGAGAGAGAAACTACTATTAGTAAGAAAAAAATATACATTTACATAAATGTGAAATATCTGAGTAATTGATATTGTGCACGTTAAATGACATCAGCATTCACTGAGCAACCTCCCCTGATCACAGGACACCAATAATGTGAATGTGTACATAAAATTACATTTTTAATTCTATATTGATATAAATATTTATATAAATACAAAATGTCTTACTGTAGATAATTCATTTGTCAAGACAGGAGTTTGTTTACCTGCTTTACTAGTTGCTTTAGTAGTTGAAACTAGTAAAGCAGGTAAACAAATAACTACCCGTCTTGACAAATGAATTGTCTACAATAATTGTATGTAGAAGACTGTATTAAACTCTCCCAGACCACAAAATGTCTTACTTTTCTTTTTGTGCTTAATTTTTTTTTTACTAGTTTTTGTTTTTCTACTTGTCTTTTTCTCTGCACTTGCTTGTTATATGTTGCTGTTAACTGAAATTTCCCCTCCGTGGGCTGCATAAAGTCTTATCTTTTCTCATCTTAAACCTCTTTTTCCTTCTTCTCCAAAAGGGGGTAGAAAATAATTGACTTTATAGTAGCAATAATTACTATATGTGAAAGACTTACGGATTTGTGAAACTTGGGCTATGACTCAGTTTTTACAGATTTGATGAAAAATTGGTAACAAAAATGGTGAAGCTGCATTTCAGTTCCATGCAGCTAAACTATGGAACAGTCGTCCTGATGACATGAGACAGGCCTCTACTCTGACAATGTTTAAGTCCAGGCTGAAAACAGCTCTGTTCAACTGTGCATAGAACAACTGAAAGGGGTCTATCTCTACTCTTCTCTTTTACTTTACTCTAACTGATTATTATTTATGTTTTATTGATTATATTTTAATTGTAATTTTGTGTTTTTAACCGGCCTCTTTTCCATGATTGTAAAGCACTGTGAATTATCCTGTGTATGAATTGTGCTATACAAATAAACTTTACTTGCCTTACTCCATTTCTCATGCTACTGCCTAGATGAGGGCCACCTTTGTCTCCATCGAAAATACAGGGAAGATGTTACTCTACCAGGACAAGGAACACGGAATACATATTTGGTGCCTTAAGATATTTTATTTTCTAGCTACATGGGTCACCTGGACAGGGAAACACATCAGAAACAAATGTCTTGACCCCCCTGGACAGTACACAGGTTATAAACCTGGAGTATCAAGTTTGTCCATTTTTGTATATTGTTTCTTATTTTTTTATTGTATGTACATTGTAAAAATTTTGTTGTATATTTTGGGGTATTTATCTATTAAAATTGTCATGCACTAGTCTTCCAATAATTGATTCATTTGTTATGCATTTGAACAATGTATAAACTTTCCAAAATGTAGAATGAGCCACAATATTAATGTCAAAATCGATAAAAGGTCACAGGAAGTACATTTTTATTTTTACAAGTGCAAATATGTACAAAAATTAACATGAGGCAGCCAGATGGTTGGTAACTCCAAATCAGCAGTCTGGAGGGCAGTTCCTGTAAAAGACGTAGTAGAAATATATATGCAAGTATCATGCATGAAAACTTGGGTCTTGGATCTCACAGGTTCCATTTCTGGCTGTTCAACAATTGTGCAAAGACACTCCTCTGAAATTAAACCGAGTGAAAGGGAAAATGTTAAATACATGTAAAGCAGTACACAAAATATTAAATATTAAGCTGTACATTAGAAAAAGTAATCATCAGACAGTTAATCCCTATTTCTATGCATAAACTTGCCTGTCTGTTCCAATAGAACCACCAATGCTGGAATGGTTTCTTCACATCCTCTGGTCAGCCTTACAGTTGTCTTCTCATAACTAGGCAAAATGTACAGTAGAACAACGGCGGTAAGAAAACAAGACAAAAGAGATAGTGGTATATTTTTGTAGCAAAAGGGAGCACAGGACTAACTGTAACATGTGATATTGCTAGTTACAAACATTTAAAATGTCCAACTTTCAGTCATCATATGGCCGACAGTAGGTAAATACAGAGACAAACAGGTAACAGGTCTGGTTAATAAGTCCATTTCATTATAAACATTATTACACCTTGTGCTCCCTTGGACTGCATATTCAACATTTTCAGACACAAGTGACTAAAATTAAATATTCATTCAATCAACCTGTATGTTACAGGAAACAGGTGAACAAGTCAAAGAAACCACATAGATGAGAAAACTGGAGGAGAACATGAAAACACCTGTCTATATCCAGCATCAAGTCATACATTATCAGACCATGCATTGCAGTACCGACAGTAGCAAAACAACTCAACCCTAAACACTTTTCCACAGTGTTGTCCTGATATACAGACCGTATCAACCTTAAAATGAATAATAGCATCACAATACAAATTAAAATACAGTGTGGACTTACCTGTCCGGCAGAAAGCAGACTACTGCAGCATCACTGCTCAGACTCCTATCCACCACCTTCTTCCATCTGGAATGAGCAACACTGATATCCACCCCAGTTTTCTGTCGCCGTCAATCACAAACTTTTGTAGTTTCATTGCGTTTTCTTTTCTTCATGACTTGAACCACATAACTGTTCTGGTATTTTCCACTGTTTTCACACAATTTACTAGTTTTCAGTCACACTTCACTGTTCTGTGGTTGGTTTTCTTCTTCTCCTTCTCCTTGAAATGTTACATAAGGGCTACAGCACCACCCTTTTCTACCGTCAGCTGCCATTATAACCAATGGAGAAATCTACCATGTTCTGCAAACAGCTACTTCGACTTTTGTCCTCCGTCAGCTCATGTAAAGGAAAAATTAGATTGGTTATTGGAAAGAACACTAAGAAAATCCTACACACTGTGCCTTTAAACATCTAGTGCAGGAAAATACAACTACATTGTTCATTGTTATGTAGTTATGTGTATGTATCATATTCTGAAAGATCATAGCATTACTGTTCTGTGCAATCCATGTATCTCTATACATCCAGAAAATCAGTGTTTTCAGCTTTGAGAACAGCCCTTTTCTTGTGAATCCAAGGCTTTTTAAGAGTTTATTTAGCTGAAGAAGGAGGGGATTTGAAACTCAGCCCATAAAGCATCACTTCACCCTCATTATAACAAACAAAATCAACATATTTGGGGATACAAAGTTTTTGCAGGACACAAATGGGAGGAAAAAATCTAATCTGAAAAGGAACCAGACCTCGGAGACAAATCTAGTGGAGGCCTATTTAAAAAAAAAAAAAAACTCTTCCCAATCTCATGAGTTATTCTTAACATTTTTTTTCCTGCAATATTTTCTTGCACACCTGAATGAATATGTTTCCTTCAATGTGTCTGATGCTTTACCAAATATAGAGCCACCTACTTCCTGCCTTTGTGCGCTTCATTACCAGGCATCTTTCCATTCTTTCTATTTGCATACCCTCTACACACTGAATCACTAGCTCCTCCGTCTTCCTTAAGGTTAGTTTTTTTTTTTGCTTTTCAAGGCAATATAAACAAAAGAAATATGGCCACAGCAGAAGCCCTGCTCTTCTTTTAACCACCCACGAGGTAATGTATCATGATTCATTTGATTAATAACTAACAAAAGCAAAAGCAGCGTATGGGAGAATTTGCTATGTGTTCGCCATGTATGCTGAACTCCTACACTCAACAACACATACAATAAATCACTATAAATGCAAACAAGCTTTGTTATAGAAAAACCTGCATACTGTCACTTAAAAGGCAAGAATAAACATAACTCTAACTGTGTTTAATAGTGTATCAATGTATATTTTTTGAGGTACTGACAATTTCTTTCCTACTATTTTAATTCTACTGTAACACAATAATTTTCCCTGGTGTTAATTAAATATTCTGATTATGAAATCACAAGGTGGGGGAAATGTTGAAAAAACAAATGGGTAGTTTTCTGGTCAATACTACATTTTTATTCAAATTTCCTGATTTACTAGTGTTTTGAAGCAAAGTCTGGTGTAAAGAACATACATACAACTAACTGAAAATACATGACTTGCCTTTTTAAACTATAAAAACCCAGTGCTATATTTGTGTCAGTTCCCAAATGAGTTTTTCTCTTTATTTAACCTTTCTGAAAATATGTATTACCATTTATTATTATATTACCCCCTATATTTTACATTTTTTACTCTAAAATCGTGACTCTTCCTATATTTAATTAGCTGTTCATGAAAAAGTTATTAAATCAAAACAGAGAAACTGAAGAGTTTTTCAGCTAAATCTATCATGAACTGAACATAAAACACGTGTGTCCATCCACTGTCATCTATGAAGCTCCATGAGTTTTACTGGTGAATCAATGTTGTAGAAGATGACGGTGTTGCCACACTCACTACAGAGCCTCTGAATGTGGGCCATATCTGATGACAATGAAAAAATGACAAACTGCATTCTACTTATTATTTACGTGTATTGATAAGATTAGTGGATCAACAGGTATTAGACAGTTACATCTGTAGATGGTTTTGGTTGCCAATGAAGGTTTGTATGAGTTAAAGCTGCACCAGATGTAAGTGTGAACAAGCATTTACTGTATTGTCCACCTTGTCTGCTGCACAGTGTCTTCCCAATTGACCTTTTTTCATCAACATTCTCAACCTCCACCTCAACTTGTGTCGTCGTCCTCTCTCCACCTCCCATCCTGCTTTTCACCACGCCTGATCCCCTCCTCACAAGCGCCAACACTTTATTATTCAGCAGGGCTTCACAGGGACACTGTGAAATCACCTATTTCACGGATCCCTTATCGAGTGTGACACTTCCCACACATCAAACAGCAGATCGTCCAACTGTTTCTCTCTGCTTCTGTTGGCCCGAGTTTCCCCGTTGCCACCCGACTTTCTGTTTTGTCTCTGTGCTCCGTTTTTGCTTTTACCCTTTAGCCTTGCAAGCAAAAAGCACATAAGCTGCAGTGCACAGTCTCGATTGCTCTGAAGCACTAGATGAAAAAAGGAAGAACGCTTACCAGGCTGCTCAAGGTCCTCATTTGGTAATTACATCTCCTATTGATACAAAGCTGAGGGAGAATCAGAGCATGTTCGACTGCTCATTATACTGATGACACTTATGGCAGCAGGATTATGGATTACAATGATTATCCTGATTATTCTGTAACTCAACACCCAGATAGGACAGAAATACATCATAAACTTAAACACATCACAGGTCACATTAAAAACAACAGGGACATATTTCTTAAAGCTAAATCCTTAAAGTTACACAACTATTTCCGTATCAACTTCCAAAAGTGTTTTTTTTTTTTTTGTCAATAAGGGGAAATTCCAGAAAATCAGTAATGTTCCTATATTCAAATTACTGATCATGTAGATGTTCATAATACCCAAAGTAAATTCCAAAGCTAATATATCAAAACCAAAGAAACTGAAACTGTTTTTGTGAGTTTAAAAAGCAGCTGCATAAATCAGAAGTCAGATGAAACTGAAAGTATACAAGTGTCAAATGATAAAAATTGTTGATTTTCTGACTTCTGATCGAGTGTGTAGTGTATCAGTGTGTTTCCCAAATTTAGGGTTGGGGCCCATAATTGGATGCCAAGCTGTTATTGCTGTGTCACCAATTGGGAAGAGGAAATAAATAGTAGTATAAGTTAATTTTTCTAATTGATTAATCCACCAGACGCTTTAAAAAACAACTAAAAAACCAAAAAAATTGTCTCGTCTTGATACAATAGTTTCAGTTTATGCTGAGGTAATGGTGGGTCAACCAGACTAACAACAGACAAAACTGTACATCCTCCTTGATGGAAGGAAACATGTTAGAATCACTGTTACCTCCGCCAAGGAGGTTATGTTTTTGCCGGCGTTTATCTGTTTGTTTGTCTGTTTGTCTGTCTGTCTGTGTACAACATAACTCAAAAAGTTATGGACAGATTTTGATGAAATTTTCAGGATACCTTGGGAATGATACAAGGACCAACCAATTAGATTTTGGTGAAGATCAAACACTGCCTTGGCAGAGGTCTGCGCAGTGGTCTGCTAGAAAAGTGCTCAGAGAGCGC
>JAQQZY010000005.1:49720922-49731769 GCA_030068375.1 Ostorhinchus rueppellii
TGTTTCTGCACATGAAATTTGACACCATGGCAATGTGGCCCTATTGTTTATCTGTTGCTAGGTAACCCACTTCAATGGTGATTATATGATTCTCGGCATAACAAAGTGATTGTAAGGCTGTTGTATGCAAAATTACTACTTTCTCCCAAGATCCTGGTCCTATCAACTTGCTGTTTTTGCTAGTTTCTTCCTTAACCAAAAAAAAACATAAGTATGCCAAACTGCAGCAGTCAGCTCTTTCAGGATTTTGTGTGATGCCAGAGACACACATATAGAGTCCACGTCCCTTTTAAAAAATAGATACTTGAGGTTCACAGGTAGTACTAGTCCCATGTGAGTAGGACTTTGTTTGTCTAGAGGTGCCACAGTGATATCAAGTTGTTGCTCTTATCCATTGAAACCAGGGGGCGTATATGAAAAGAAAAAAAAAAATGAGGATGTGTCTTTCTGATTTGCACTGAACTGGCATAGCTGTGTGGTAGCAGGTGCCAAGATGCTTAGCCTGGTTCCAACTCTATTTGTGGTCACCTTGTCCTGCCCTACACTCACACCTCTTCCATGGGTGCTTACTGTGTGTGTGTGTGTGTGTGTGTGTGTGTGTGTGTGTGTGTGTGTGCACGTGTGTGTGTGTGTGTGTGTGCGTGTGTGTGTGTTATGTTCTTGTGTGCATATGTGTTTCTGTATGTACCAGGGTAGTGTGTCATTGTCACAATTCAGCATCCTATTTTTTCGGTGCTCAGCTCCCAAAGGGATACTGTCCCCCATACGCTTACACTTCGAAATCCTCCCACCACACACATACACACACACACACACACACACACACGTGCATTCACAAATGCTCTGTCTCAGTCAAAACGACATTAGAATTCAGACCCTGTAGTGTACTTTGGGGTCGTGACTTTCTTCTGTGTACATGGCCCAGAGCTATATAACAGGGGGAGAAAGCACACACTTTTTCTGTGATATCTTTCTCTTGCACAAACACACACTCATACGTACACAAACAGCAGCTGAATGATGTTTGAATTTTGATCTTTTGACTTCAAGCCCCAAAGTAAGAAGAAACTGATGCAGAGTTTTGTCTTCATGTCTCATCTCTGTAACCAGATTATAACATCTCTATCTTTATTATTCATTTGCATGTTAATAAGGATCAGTATTATGGAATCAGTTTTATGTCAAAATAATCAAACAAAACTTCTTCAATATCAAACAAAAAATAAGAATTTGAGAGAGAACAAAAATCACTGAAGCAAAAAAAAAAAAAAATGTCTTCTCAAAAGTAAAACCTGTAACTTGCAAACAAAGCATTTGTGAAATTAAATAAACTACTAGTTTTTAATGGTTTTGTAAATAGATCGTTTTATTTACAGTTTACTGTTTCTTTCTGACTTATCAGACTTTTGCTCTCACTGCCAGTTTTTCAGTCATGGTGCCAGCTCTCTTGTTTGCGCTCCCTGAGATTTTGTTTGCAATTCTGACACAAACCTCTCATGTGGGGTGCATTGCCATTGGCTAATTAGCTTTTGAGTGACCGGAAGTTGCTGAGTGCATGCATGCACGTTGCCCAGAAGTGTCACAACAATACAAAAGCCACAACACAATAAGCCAATAACAGAAGTTATCCCACAATGGAGACCGGTGGTGACTGGAGTGGACTCAGTGATTAAGTAAGTAAATCATTGTTTATAAGATTTATTGATTGCTGCCACCAATTAACACTGTTGATACTTGCCGTTGTACTTTTGTATTTATTTATTCTGCCATCTAGGCTGTTAGGCTGGTAACTACAGCCTACCAGCTAGCTCTTATCTTATTTAGCCTATGGTTCATTTGTCTTATATGCTGTCCGTTTTGTGGACATGAACTTGGAGATGCATCCACTTTCTGTGGTTTGTGTGGCAAGAATATCAAATTCTTAAATGAGGGTGAGATGTGTGGTTCAGCAAATACACACAATTGTATTTCCATTATAAATGTACCAAACGAAATAGGGGTGAATTCATCCATACAAAATCTGATGGAGGACACAACTTGATTTGTGCCAGTTCTCATGATTATTCAACATGCTAATATGCTTGACTCTGATTGGCCAACAGCGAGCCAATGAGAGCCTGTTTTTTCAGCTTCCTTTACCCTGTGCCACAAGTAGAAGAACTGGCGGAAACCGAAAATGAAATTTAACATGCTTTGAACATCCGACTCCTGGCTTCTATTCCTCTATTGTACTGCGGACCTTACATAGATTTTTCACAACATCTAACCTGTACTCACTGGGTCCCCTCCACTGCTCTATTTCCCCTCAGGAATGCTGGGCTCCATGAACTGGTCATGTTTACCCCCCATTTAAAGTGCAGTAAAGCTTGCAGTATACAAAAATGTCACTAAGCTTGATGAAATCTGCGGGCGACGTTTCACCCAAGTGAACTCATTAATAGTAATGACATCAGGCATTAACACGTCACACTGACCAGCTTTTCTAATTGATGTGTTTTCTCTGCTTATTTCTTTACAGTGGCAATACCAGACAGAGGACATAGTGGTTCATTTTCAAATCTCCTACATAACACAAACACCTATGGACCTAACATATTATTATTATTATTATTATTATTATTATTATTATTATTATTATTATTATTATTATTATTATTAATAATAATAATAATAATAATAATAATAATAATAATAATAATAATAATAATAATAATAATAAATACAAGTAAAAATGGTTTTGTGTGGCAGGGCACCTTTAACTTTCTCCAGAGACAAAGTGTTTTATCACCTCCTCTACAGTGAGAATAAGCTGTAGAGAACTTCATCACCCTGAAGGACATGGCTCATCTTTATTACATAATGTTTGCAAAGCAAGTATTAAGTAAACTTATGGAATAGGTCTCTTTTAATACATTCAGTCATTTTAAATTCATGAGAAAAGGAAAAATCTGGATATAGATGTTTTTCTAATTGATTGAACTGGGTTCTGCTTTGAGATGCTTTTAAGGACGGATGTTGTTATATTTTTGGTACCTTTTAAAGTAATGGTGGTGTTTTATATGTATGTTTTAAGTTTAATGTTTTATGTCTGGTTTAAGTACTGAGTTTTATTGTGTTTTATGTATGTTTTTAGTGTGGATGTGTGACTATAATTTCTATTTGTTTGTAACTTCTGCTGCTGCTGTCTTAACCAGGACACTCTTGAAAAAGAGATTTTTAATCTCAATTAGCTTTTTCCTGGTGATATGAAGGTTATAAATAAATGAATGTGTACATCCAACAAATAAGATAATACATAACACACATTTGAGATTTGTTATTGTTGTAGTTGTTGAAACACTCAGGTTTGATCGGCTTTCAATGTAACTTAAATATAAAACCTAACTATAACCAGCATCCATGAAATATAACAAAAATGTTAGAATGTTTATTTATGATTTTTTTTTTCCAAAATACAAAAGTCTGGCCTGAATGTAAACTGTTGCAAAGTGTTTTAAAGGGGTCATATTATGAGAAATCGACTTTTGAGCGGTTTCCTATCAATAATAAGCATCACTGGGCTGTCTACAATTCCTCCAAGTATGAAAAAAATCAGTTTTGTCAATCTTCAGTTTTCTCCTTATTTCTGAGATATGAGCTTCAAACGGGCAGATTTGCACTTCCGTGACTTTGTGACGGCAGCAAGTCACAGAAGTGCACTCGACCCGCCCCCCTCAGGTTAGTGGCACCACCTCTGAAAAAGGTGTACCACACCCACAGAAGCCGTGTCATTTTTTTCTGCTCCAAAAGCTCCGGTGACAACAATAGTGACAGGAGGATCAGGAAGAAAGCATTGCTCTGTTTCTGGCTGCACAAATCAGCATCCCAGTCTTTTTTTTGACTCCGTCATCCAAGTCTTTGTGAAGACCCAATCCTGGTCCTCAAGAGCTACTATCCCTGCATGTTTTAGATGTTTCCATTTTCCAGGACACCTGATGGTCACTATCAGGCTTCTGCAGAGCTTGATGATAGACTCATCATTTGAATCAGGTGTGTTGGAAGAGGGACACATCTAAAACATGCAGGATAGTAGCTCATGAGGACCAGCACTGGGCACCCCTGTTTTATACGTATCCCACTTCCAACATACCTAATTCAAATAATAAGCTTATCATCAAGCTTTGCAGAAGTCTAATAATGACCGTCAGGTGTGCTGGCAAAGCGAAATGAAAACAAATTTATCATGAAATCATTGAAAACAAGTACACATGGTTGGAGGTGGAGGGTTAAGTGGGTTTCACGACAGTGAATATGTACTCAAAACTGTAGGGGGAGCTCCACAGAGAAAAATGCTACAAAAAGTGTGAGGAAGAACCAAAAACAGTGAAGAACCAAAACGGTAAACTGTTGACTTTAATGTTTAACATCATCTGGACCTGTTTTATGAGAACAAAAACATCCATATATGTCACTAAATGTAGACTACAGATGAAAAAAAACAAAAAAAAAAACGGTGAAATATTGCGTAAAATGTCAATAAAATCAGAGTATGATGATTTGCAAAACTCACAAGCCCATATTTTAGTCATCTTTACAACATAGGAAACATGTTGAGTGTTTAATCTGAGAAAATATTCGATTTTAAGAAAAATAAATAAGTAATTTGGATTATGATGGCAGCATCATCACTCCAAAAAAATCTGTGGTAGCAGGAAAAATTTTTGTAAAAGTAAGTAGTACCAAAAAGAAATACCTGGAGGAACATTTTGGAACCAATTAGGTGAAACAGGAACAGGTCAGTAACATATTGGTGTAAAAAGAGCATTTTAAAGAATGAGAGAATGTGAGATGGGCAGAGATTTAGTAATCTGATTGAAACTATGTCAACAAATTGTGTAACAATTTCAGAATTGTACCATCCATTTTCTGAACTGTTTACTGTATCCCTTGTGAGGGTCACAGGAAGGTTTTTCATGTAAAACTACAAAGGCCATATCATCCTCTGCAGTAGATAATATGAAAAAAGACTCCAAGAATCTAAAGAAATGTCTGTGGGAAAGAGATGAGGTTGAAAATCAATATGAATGCTGTGATCTTCAAGCCAATACATTGAATCCAAGCATCATTCTGTAATGGAGATCACTCTATGGCCCTTTTTTTTGTTTTGTTTTCTATGGTTGAGTATAAATGAAATACGGGTTTATGAGATTTGGAAATCATTGCACTCTGTGTAAAATGTAAATAAAAGCAATGTCCCAAGTTTTTTGGAACTATACATAGACAACAGTTAGCAGCAATTTGTTTCCATGTATCTATGTCTTTTTTTTTTTTTTTTTGTACTGTTGTCCTATTGTAATCTTATCACTGCGACTTGGGTACACATTTCATTCTTCATGTGCTACAATGAATGAATGACAATAAACGAACCTTGAACCATGATTTTTCTGAGGATCATTACATTTTTACATGAGATTTATATTGTAGTATATCTAACAACAGCTAAGCCTGTTACACTTTTTTATTCTTTCCTGACCTTCCTGTTGTTATTACATCAATAGTTTCCAACAATGCTGAAATTTACAAAAATATGCAATTTTATTGATTTTATTTTTTGTTTGATCACTTTTGTCATGCCTTCTTTAGTGTTGTTAATGTTTAACATCACCTGTAGCTATTTCATGAGAATGAAATGTCAAAATATGAATATACATCACTAAATGTACAAGCCAAATTCCAAAACAGTGGAAGTGGAAATGAGAACTTTTTGCTTTTAATTTGAGACCCCTTAGAGCAGAAATGACATCTAACAAGCCAAAGAGAAAAGAGACAAACATGTTTTGCTTCAAGGAGATTATTCTAAAAATGTCTGATTCTGAATAAGGAGCAAAAAAGGTCAACGCCTTCATTGCTGTCAAGTTTGTAAAACTAATCGTCCTTATTAGCTGTCAGCTGTGTGAGGGAAAATGCAGGGAAATCACTTGCCTCCCCAGTGGGCAGCACAATTAAACCTGAACAAATGTATTCCCATCATGCTTTGGTAAAACAAAGGACCAATGATAAACTTCTCTTTCTTTTTTTTTTTTTTTTTTACCACAGACTCCTCCCCCTGGTGCCTGATGGAGATGTCTGTCACACCATTCAGACCCCCCCCCCCTTTCTTTTCTCTTCCCTTCTTTTCTATTCCCTTCTCATTATCTTCCTCTGTCTCTTGATCTGTCTCTCTCCTGTAGTTTTCATTGTTTCCTCCCTTCTATCCATCTCTCTATTTGGAGCCTTTTACCTCTGTTTCCATTTCTTCGTCTCTCTTTAGTGAACGTGAACAGACTGCAGCGTCCACCCCCCCATCCTCATTCAAGTATATTTCTGTAAACCCAAATCCTGTTGCCTCTCTCACCTCCTCATGCTGACACTCTCTCTGTCTTCATCCTTTTCGTCACCCTCTTCTTCATTCAGCCCTCTCATCCTTCCTCCTCCTTTCCCCCTCCCCCCTCTCCGCCTGTAACTCACTCTGTCCTAGTTTCCACAGCCTGCGTTATGAATTATGAGCAACTAGCTTGCCTCATGAAAGAATCATCTTGGCCGATGAATAATAGATGTTGAGGAGAATAGAAGTGTAGGTTACAAACTGTGTTTACCCTCACTGCCTTATCTACTGCCTTGTTAATTTCATCACAGTTAAACAACTGAGTGAGCGACTTATTTTAACAAATGGCATGGTGGTTAAAAAACTGTCATTCACTTGGCCTTATGTCAGTGGTTCTAGCATACTAGGTCACTGATTCCCTGGTGATTTATTGATTCCATCATACAAATAGTTTCCAACATCATCTGTAAAGGACAAGGTCACCTGAACCTATTGTTCCTCATTACTGTGACTCTGAACCATTTGCCAGAATAACATGCTGCCATTGTGTATCTCAGCAAACTCAGATATGTATGAGGTCAACATTTCTGAACAGCAACTGTGTTTTGATTCATTCATTCATCTTCTAAAATGCTTTATTCTCAAGAGAGTCATGGGAGTGCTGGAGACTATCCCAGATCCCTATGGGCGAAGGCGGTTCATCGCAGGGTTCACATATGCAGAGTAATCATGCTCACATTTACACCTATGGGTAATTTAGTCTAACCTCCTAACCTATTAGTGCACAGTGTTGGGAGTAATGTGTTACACAAGTAATGCGTTACAGTAACAGATTACTTTTAGCTGGAACGAAGTAGTGTAACGCATTACTAATTAATTTTCAGTAATATTTTACTTGGTGCATGTTCAATAGTGCTTGCATTACAACACGATTTTCCCCCATATTTAATTGCACAAATAAAAAATAAATAAATGAACAAATAAATAAACTGTGAGACCTTAAGGAATTAAACATGTTTTAGTAAAGTTCTATTTTCTGTTGGTGGTCAGCCAATGGATGAAGATGGCAGAAGACAGTTCTACTGTGCATGTGCCAATTATGACAAGTCTGTATGTAACTCAAAAGTAATACAGGAATCATGTAATGCAGTACAGAGACAATAATATTTTAAGGTAAGGACTTTCTTTTAAATAACAGTAACAAGTAATCTGTAATGTATTACAGTTTGGAAGAAGCTTGCACAACACTGTTAGTGCATGTCTTTGGATGATGGGAGGAAGCTGGAGTGCCCAGAGAGAACCCACGCAAACATGGAGAGAACAGGAAAACTCCTCACAGAAAGGCAACAGACAACATTATTAAACCTGGGACAGATAGCGAATGTTGTCATCCTCTAGCTAATGTTGTCATCATCTCTTGGTGTTGGACCAAAAGGGCATGAGATTTAATCCTCAAAAACCAGCACCACCATCTGTGGCTGAACTGGATCATTTTCCGCAAAAATTGTCAATAACTTCTGAACCTCTAAACCTACCCATATGCTTTAAAATGTCAGCCAAAGGGAAGTTTCCAGAGCTTTTCAGTGGTACTGCATAGGTTTTTGTTGAGACCAAAACATTGTGCTGCCTTGATTTAACACAATTTCTTAATTTGAGCCAATAGATAGCTGCAACTTTTGTAAGAATGGTTTTAAGTCTATTACATCTATATTTAGATTAGATTAGGCTTTATTGATCCCGCAACTGGGGAATTCAACAGTCAAGGCAGCAACAGAATAAAGAGTAAGAAAAAGTGTGCACGCATAAAAATAGTGCAAAAACTACGCAAAATGATAGTAATAATAGTGATAAGAATGATATATATTTAACACATTTTCTAAATAAGAAAATTAAACTTCATGTAGGCTGTATATTAAAAAATATTTTACAAAGCAAATGTAAAACTGACAGTAAATGAACCAACTTAAACTGAGGCTCTCCTGAAAAAGATAATGTTTCACACCTGATACAATGGATAGAAATACTTCACAAAAAGGTCAGGTCAGCTACATGTACTACATGTACTTTGCTCTAAGTCTTAGAGGGTTAATTCCAGATCTGATTTAAAAATTTGTTCCAGGAACTATACAAGGAGCTAAAGGAGATAAATCGTCTGTATTAAAATGTATCCTAGGGTTCATCTTTTCCAAACAGGAGCTCTGTCTGCTTCTTGCTGCAGGTATCTCTGGATCTATACATCCCTGATGTGCAGTTCTTGGCCTCTGCCCAGGGTCTGACTCTTGTCCAGTGTCTGAGTTGTTTGTTGCTTTTCTTCGTTCTCTTCTTTCCACTCACCCCCACTCATCGAAGCACACGGCCGCCTGCCTGGAGACTGGCTGTGTCAGAGGTTTTTTTCTTCAATAAAAGAAGTTTTCCTCCACCATGGACGTGATCTCAGAGGTTTTGTTGGGTTCCTCTTTTCTCTGTAAAGCATCTTCAAGGCCTTGGACTCGATTTGTGAAGTGCCTTGAGATATTGCTAAATTATGTTTGATGTTACATAAATAAAACTGAATATTGAGATGAAAACACAAAGAAATGTGTAAATTCTGCAATGTTATGTTTTGGGAAAACATTTTGAAAGGCAGCCAAAATGACACTAGCAGAGCTGGACCAAAACATTTCAGAACATCCTACAAATGGTTTTGAGTACAACACTATTTCTACTACTTGTTCAGTTTACAGTGAATTAACTAGGACTTATTTTCGTGCATAAAAGTTCACAAAACTGTCGTAAAATAGGATTCACAATCCATACCAACCTTATGCTGCCTATGGAGGAAAGGCCAGAGAAGCACTGAATCCTTCAATAATAAATTACATTTCAATTACACTACATATCCTTGGTTTACAGACACATAAACATACACTGAAAATCTGGTATAACTGAAAGTCAGATTCTATTTGTCACCAACAAATTTACGTAAATGAAGAACTGGCTGCATCTTCCATACCATGGTCCTTTTTTTTTTTTTCTCCTCATTGATTCATTATCATATGTTATCTGTTTTGCCTCATAAAATGAAGCAGATTAGTTTCCTTGCTCCTATAATATTGTCCTTAATTTTTATAGCAGAAGAACATCAAAAGCCTATTTTCCATCATCCAACAGGTGTGAGCTGGATATAAAACAAATTTTGCATCACAGACATTAATACAATAATAAGGTCTTGCTTCTTTTTTTAATAATGTAACTTGAATGAAACAAAAAAAGTGAATACATACTCAGAGAGAGGGATGTATCTGCATCAAACCTCATGACATGACCTGAAAAAATAAGGACTGCAACATCAGAACAAAAAAAACTCAAGGGGACATTTACATCTTAGAATACACCTCCAGTCAATAGTATGTACAATTTAATCATGTTTTATGGTATGGACAAAATGGGTAAAAAGGGGGAAAAGATCACATTGTCCGTTTTGGTTCTATTTGTCTCATTCAATATATAGGTGATTGGATTATATATTTGTCATACACATTCGGTATCCTCCCTTAAACATCCTACATATACACACATCCTAAATTCCCCCACACAAACAGCAGGAGGCTGTATTCGAGAAAAAAAAAGTTTAAATGATGATGTATGATGTATGTATCCTGTTTGCAGTCTGAGGCTGCCTGGCAAGAAGGAGAAAGAGAGCCAGGGGTAGAGAGAGTTGTGTGGTAATTATAGATCAAGAGGATGGTAATTCTACTGAGTCTGTATCCCTATAGGGTGGGGGGTTGAAGAAATAGATAGAAAGAGAGAGAGGGAAGGAAGGAAAGAAAGACGCACAGGGAGAGTCAAAATGGGAACAGAGAAAAGGAGACGAAAAACAAGGAAACGTAGAAGATGATGAACAGGACGAGGAAAAAAACTGAAAAAAAGAAGATGGAGAGATAAATAGAAGATGCAGAGAAGTAAGAGGAAAGACGAGACAAGGAAAGGAGAGATTTAAGACAAATTCAGTTTAGGAGTGAGCTTTTTGAAACATTAGCTCTTAGGTCAGGTAGGAATAAATCAGAGGCATCATTTTCTAACAGCTGCAGCAGTAGTATATCCGCTGTTACGACTTGTATTTGGAGTAGTAGTATTAACAGTTAGTTTTTGGTTAGTTTTGTGCAAGTTTTTGGTTATACTAGTAACAGCAGCTCTAATTTTTAACAGTTGTAGTTCAGAATGCTGTGCATCCATGTGTCTCCCCCTATTTCCCACTTCACCCTCCCTCCCCCAATCTCTCTCTCTCTCTCTCTCTCTCTCTCTCTCTCTCTCTCTAGCCCTTTAACTGGTCATGTCAGATGTCCATCCTCCAGAGTCAGGGTCTACTTCAGGTTTCTGTCAGTGTGTTACTGGAGGACATAACAAAACTTTATTATTTTTGTGAAATAAAAAAAAGAGGAAGTATTGTTGTGTACAAAATCAAGGTTAATGAAGTTACCATATTTGGTTGGGTAGCAAAAAAATAAATAAAAAAATCCATAAG
>JAQQZY010000005.1:49792586-49803452 GCA_030068375.1 Ostorhinchus rueppellii
ATTAGTTAAAAGTCAGGTTATAAGCTGCTGTTTCTACAAAATGGATAAGCGACAAGACTTTTGTCAGGCACTGTAGTTTGAATAATTCAGCAATGTTTTTGGTTAAGGTGACAGCCACACATTTATCAATGCTAGGCTACAATTAGCTTTGGATGGTATGTCAAAGATGAATGGAATGTCTTTGTTTATCTAGATAATCTTCTTTGCTAATCTTACCAGCTTGAATTCATGGTCAACTTGGGGAATGTGATTTTGAAATATTTGTCATTGTTTAAGGAGAGATTGATGCCTTATTTATTGAAATGTATCTTTGTTTGTGTATTTTAAGTTTTACAAATTGTGGTTCAAGTACAATGAAAACTATCTTCAGTGTCCTGAGAGGTTGCCACTTTGTTTAGTTCGTTGTCTCGGTTATGTTGCCACATAGCTAAGGGCAGAAGACTCACTGACTAAGAAACAGCTCTTAGCTTAGTGTTCAAATATCCACAATAAGAACTTGTTATCTGCAGGTACTCCGGCTTCCTCTCACCACCCAAACACATGCACCAGTAGGTTAATTGGTTAATTAAAATTTCCCATAGGTATGAATGTGAGAGTAATTGATTGTTTGTCTTTGTGTCAGCCCTGCAATGACCTGGCAACTCATCCAGGGCGTACCGTGCCCTCACCCATAAGTAGCTGGAATAAGCTCCAGTGACCCCCATGACCCTAAGTAAGGATAAAGCAGGTTCAGATGATGAATGGATGAAGAAGTTGCTATCCCAGTTAAAGATTGATGAGGTACAGCATTGTACCTCATCCACGGTACAAAGATGCTATGGCAAGGGGCAGCCAGGATCACAGGTCAGCTTGGAGGTGGTTTCATCCTCACCCCCAAATATCAAGATTGGGTGAGCCCCAAAAATAGACAGACTAAATACAAAGGCAGCTGACCTGAGAGAGAGAATCATGAAGTCCTGGGGGAACTACCTCCTGCTTGGCAAGGCTAAAAATCAAAGACCAGACCAGTCTGTACTGGAGGACTTGAACACCACGCTGCTAACTATCCCTACCACTACCATCACTGTGACCAATCAGGTGATTTATGCAGCAGTAACAGTCATCCTAGAGATGCTTGGCTACAAGATGAGCAGCGTGAGTAGTCAAAAGGAGCAAATTGCCCCATGGAGGAGAAGGCTCGAGGCAAAGACTGTGGGAGCACAGGGAGAAGTCAGACTTCTTTTTTTTTTTTTTCTAAATTTGTCTTGTCTAGTATCCTGACAGCAGAATGGTAGTCTGGCTGCCTTTTGGTGCTAAACAAATTTGCTTTGCCAAAGGAATCTTCATAAAGTATATGAGGCTTCCCTTGATGTTCTACTGTCTTTATTCTGAATTTTGTTGAATCACATTTCAATACTGGAGCTGACATGAGGAGACAGGGGAGAGGAGAAGAGAGGGGGAAGAGAGAAGGAAGGAGTGAAGGGGAAAGTAAGAAGGAGGTAGTTGAGACCCTCACAAGACAATATGACTAATACTAACAATAACAACCATAGACATAAATTAATGGGAACAATAACTAGAACCAGAACTGAGTAAACTGGACAAAGAAAGAAACCACAATGAAACTAATAAATAAATAAATAGGACCTGTTAAATGAGAGATATAAGAGCAGAAAACATGAACAAAACAACAGTAAATAACAACAACACAAATGACACAAATAATACAAATGGTCCCAATATAAAATCCCCACAACAGCAGCTGTTCACATGAATCTGATGTGACAGACTGAAGCTAAGAGGACACAGACACCGAGGTGAACATAGACATGCCACCACAACCAGAACCCCTCCAAGCATTCACTCCTCCCATACACCCACACACACACACAGCCACCTCATCCCTGGAGTGCTGTCCACGCAGGCACCCTCCACCACCCACCTGGGGGCCAGACACCACAAACCAGGCACACGCCCCCAGAGCACCCCCGCCCCCAGAAGACCGACAAGACCACCCAGAGCCCCCCTGGGGGCACAGCAGTCAGGCACAGCCCCAGCAACAACCGGAGCCCAAGATGGCCACACCACCCGCCGAGGCCCGCCCCTCCACCAACAGCCGCCACATCCCCGGCACATACACACACACATGCCCACAAACACACTAGTCCCAGCCCCATGTGTGTTCTGCAGCAGGCAGGTGGACAGCCAGCCCCTGCCCCCACCTCCACCCACAATCCCTGTGAGCACACAGCCCGGGGCCAGCAGCTTCCCCCAGCAGCGCAGCCAGTCTGGAGCCCCAAGGCACCCAGCCGGCCCCCCTCCCCCTGGGAGAAACAAGCAAGGTAACAAGGTGTCCAAAATAAGGGGCTGGATATCACCAGGGCCCAACATGATTCATGCCTACTGGCTTAAGAAGATGATAGTACTTCATGAATGCCTAGAAGCACAGATGAACCAGCTTCTAATGTTGGGAAACCACCCAGAGTGGCTAACCCATAGCCAGACAGTCTTTATAAAGAAGGACCCCCAGAAGGGAACAATACCACTGAACTATCAGCCTATCCACTGAAACTGCTCTCCTATCTGTGACAGAGACCTTAAAAACAGCCAAAGCAGCAGGGCAGTCCTTCTTTGACTGGACCTGTCAGATGCTTTTGACAAGGTAAACCACATAATCCTGTAGGGGAACAGCTCCGGCGGTGTTAACCCGGACATCGACCGATCTGGTATGGAAGTCATAGATTTGAATCGCATGTTTGATTTGGCAACCAAATCAATGACCGCCATTGGTGCTGTTCCTCTACAGGATGCTAGTGGAAATTGGACTACTGTTGGTCAAAGGAGAGGAGGAGGGTATGTTCATAGGAAGAGAGACAGAGAAATACAGAGAAAGAGGTTAGCTAAGAAGAAGTGGGACAATGAGAGGACTGAAGAGCATAGACAGGACTACAGGGAGATGCAGCGTAAGGTGAAAGTAGAGATGGTAAAGGCCAAACAAGTGGCTTAGAATGACTTGTATGCCAGGTTTGACAGTAAGGAGGTGGGGAGGACATGCAGCAGCTTAGGGTGATTACGGATAGGGATGGAAGTGTATTAACAGGTGTCAGTGTTGTGATGGGTAAATGGAAAGAGTACTTTGAACAGCTGATGAATGAGGAAAATGAGAGAGAATGAAGAGTAGAAGAGGTGATTGTTGTGGACCAGGAAGTAGCAAAGATTGGTAAAGATGAAGTGAGGAGGGCATTAAAGAGGATGAAGAGTGGAAAGGCACTCGGTCCTGATGATATACTTGTGGAGGTATGGAAGTGTCTGTAGAGTTTCTGCCTGGGTTGTTCAACAGGATCTTAGACAGTGAGAAGATGCCTGAGGAATGGAGGAGAACTGTGCTGGTGCCCATTTTTAAGATCAAGGGAGATGTGCAGAGTTGTGGTAACTACAGAGAAATAAAGCTCATGAGCCATACAGTGAAGTTATGAGAAAGAGTAGTTGAAGCTAGACTAAGGGCAGAAGTGAGCATTTGTGAGCAGCAGTATGGTTTCATGCCAAAAAAAAAAAAGAGTACTACAGATGTAGTATTAGCTTTGAGGATGTTGATAGAGAAGTACAGAGAAGGTCAGAGGGAGCTACATTGTGTCTTTGTAGACCTGGAGAAAGCTTATGACAGGGTGCCCAGAGAGGAACTCTGGTACTGCATGAGAAGTCTGGAGTGACAGAGAAGTATTTTAGAGTGGTGCAGGACATGTATGACGACAGTAAGACAGTGGTGAGGTAGGTGTGAGAGAGGAGGTCAGGGTGGAGGTGGGACTGCATCAGGGATCAGCTCTGAGCCCCTTCTTGTTTGCTATGGTGATGGACAGGCTGAAAGATTAGGTTAGACAGGAATCTCCATGGACTATAATGTTTGCAGATGACATTGTGATCTGTAGTGAGAGCAGGGAACATGTGGAGGAGAAGCTTGAGAGGTGAGGTTTGCACTGGAAAGGAGAGGAATGATGGTTAGCTGTAGCAAGACGGAGTACATGTGTGTTAATGAGAGGGACCCACTGGAAGAGTGAGGTTACAGGGAGAAGAGATAAAGAAGGTGGACGATTTTAAGTATGTAAGGTCAACAGTCCAGAGCAATGGGGAGTGTGGAAAAATGGTGAAGAAGCATGTGCTGGCAGGCTGGAACGGGTGGAGAAAAGTGTCAGGTGTAATGTTTGATAGAAGAGTTTCAGCTAAAATGAAAGGAAAAGTGTACAAAACTGTGGTGAGACCAGCAATGTTGTTTGGTCTACAGACAGTGTCACTGAGGAAAAGTTAGGAGGCAGAGCTGGAGGTAGCAGAAATGAAGATGCTTAGGTTCTCTTTGGGAGTGACCAGGATGGATACGATCAGGAATGAGTACATCAGAGGGACAGCACATCTTTGAGGTTTCAGAGGTAAAGCCAGAGAGGCCAGGCTGAGATGGTTTGGACATGTCCAGAGAAGACATAGTGAATATACTGGTAGAAGGATGCTGAGTTTTGAACTGCTAGGCAGGAGGCCTAGAAGAAAACTAAAGAGGAGGTTTATGGATGGAGTGAAAGAGGACGTGAATGTAGTTGGTGTGAGAGAAGAGGATGCAGAAGAGAGAGTTTGATGGAGGTAACTGAATCACTGAATCAACCCTGAATTTCCCCTGAAGTGAAAAGCCCAAAGGAGTAGAAGAACCTATATAAAGACTAATTTTGCACAATTCAAATAAGTGTTGTTCGCTGAAGCACAAAAACTGACCCAAGACACTGGTGTCAATCAAGGGAGAATTATATGGTCAATGAACACATATGACCAGATGTTCAAAATGTCTTTGCATCTTGGTTTTATGTTGATTTTTCTGATTGTGTATTTTTTTCTGATATACCCTGTCTATACCGTACATACAGTGGTCCCTTGCTATATCGCAGTTCACCTTTTGTGGTCTCGCTGTTTCGCAGATTATTTTTAGTGTAATTTTGTGTGTTTTTTTTTTTTTTTAACAGTGTACGAACGCTCGTCCTGACTGGCTAAGGGAGAATGCGTTCAGCTTGCCAAATTTACATAAATGTTCTTTCCTATCAGCGTGACTCTGAAGTGCTGTATGTTTGCAAGAATACATATACAGAATGTCGACGAAATGTTCTGCACTGACAAAGGCACCTGCGGTTGAACCTGAAAGGCAGACAAAGATGCTAACCACTTGTGGACATGCTGAAGGAAAGTTGAAACTACATGGCTGTAGGCACCATTATGGAATAAATTAATTTTCAGATCATTACGTAAAGAAGGAGGAAAATAACTTAAGGACGACAGCAGCAATAAGTTTGAGCAAGGACGTAAAAAGGGTTTTAACTGTCCGCAAAGCCATATGGCTGGTTTGTTTCCGTTTCCTTTGATTACAATGGATTGAACATTGGGAATGTGTTGTGTCTGATTTGGTTAGTTATGCCTTAAAACCCTTTTAATTTGTGTTTGGTTTGCCCAGGGGAGGGGCTAAGGGGTATATAAGGGAGCCCAATTCAGTTAGAGGGTTGGATAAGGAGTCAGACTGACTGATGGAGACTGAGAAAGTGCTCTGTATTGGCTTTGATGACTAGTGGTACCAGTATAATTTTTTGCCTTCATGTTGTAAATACCTTGTTTTTTTTGTATGTACTTTTCTTGCCTGGCAAATATAGTTTTTCACTTTGTTGTTTTTGGGGTAATTACTGAAAATAAAACTCATCACACTGAAGATTTCCGGCTGAGCCATCAATTTCTTTTATTTTTAAAAACAAACTCACGACAGTAGTATTAAAGCAAATAATGTAGCATTTTAGTAATGTTAGGTAGAGGTAAATATTCATTGTCATTTGACCAACATACTATGTACACAGTGCAACTAAATTGGAACACTGCCACATGCAGCACAAAAGAGAAAGCAATGAGAATAGTTTTTGGTGTCATTTAACATATTGCTTTTGCTGTTAAGTAAGATAAGTTAATAAGTTAATTTGTGCTACAGATGGGTCAGTGATATTATGTTAATGTCTGAGTTTTAGGGTCATTAAGCGTCCAGCTCTCCTGCCACGCCTCACTCTATCTTTCTCCCTGTGCCAGCCTTTAAAGCCATTATGTGATTAGGCCAAGATCGAACTGATGACTGTTTGACAGATAGCAATACAGTAGTATCTAATGACCCTTCCCTCAGCCCCTATATCCACACTTCGACATGAACAAGACTGCAAAGAAACACCCACATGCACTCTGATGCAAATGCAGGCCAGTACAAAGTACACATACAGTCTAATGACACTTCAGTCATCGGCTTTTCTCTCAGCTTTCTGTCAATATAGCCTGTTTGCAGCCACTGCAAAGCTAATTAGATACAAAGGCTATAGCCAGGGGTCGGCAACCTGTGCATGCAGCTCTTTCATCCCTCTGCTGCAGCTCTCTGTGGCTTTGGGAACATGAATCAGTATTTAATTTAAATAAATCTTATTTTATTTTATTTTTTGCCTTCGGCCACAGCGGCCACAGGGTATTGTGATCAGTTGGTCGTTCGTCCATCTATCTATCTGTCCATCTGTCCCCAAAACTTTGCCATAAGTTAGTCCACTCGGGGCAGACCCCCACCCCAGAATCGGCCATGTACACTCCATGTGTATCTGCGCGTATCGGAATGCACTTAGGTCCTCATATACTAAGAAAGGTGTGTGTGTGTGTGTGGTGTGCAGCGCCAGAACCCGTCTTGCTCCGTCTCCCCTAGGTGCACGTAAGAGAGAGCAAAAGAAAGAGACAGAGAGAGAATATAGACGCAAAATCAGCCACTGCAATCAGTTTCAGGTTTGGTGAATCACATTGCGCTAAATAATTATTTGCATTTACTCCTTCCAATAATTTTGTGCATTCTGTCAGAAACGCCCATATTCCATATTCATCAGGACAAACAAATTGAGTGGGTTGTGCTGTTATTTTGTTCATCTGAGAGATGCAATCTTCAGTGTGTCCTGTTAGTAAATCAGCTCCAACTCACATGATCTCTGAAACATACTCAGTATCTACACAGTGTAATTTACTGTATGTACTCTTTTAGATGTTATGTTTTATACATAGCATTAAGGTAAAAAAAAAAAAAAAAAAAGTATATTTGCAGTATTTTTTTAGTTGTCAAAAGGGTTTTGTGGCTCCCACAGGTTTCTTTTCTGTGGGAAACGGGTCCAAACGGCTCTTTGAGCGTCTAAGGTTGCCGACCCCTGGCTATAGCAATATTAGCCTCTTCTTGTATAGACAGACCACAAGCACTATTAGCTTAAAGCAACTAAGAGTTATTAAAACAAACCAGCTAAAATAATTAGTGTATGAAGGAGTTTTGTTAATATGCTGCAGTGTTGACAATGCTCATTTGAACAAATGCTGTTTTATGTAAGAGGCTGACATAGTCATTATGCACATATATAAAAACACCCACGATTGTTCCTTATACATTGACCTGAAGTTGGCCTGAATAAACAAACAACATGAACTCTTATAGGAGCAAAAAAGCTGATTATGTTCACTTTGTGTGAAATGATTTCGAGATGCTTGGCTCAAGGAGCATGAATCATACCTCTAACAAAAATCTGTTTTTCTTAAAAATCACACTGTGTGTTTTAATACTAAAATGAGTGGGTCTTTAGTAGCCATACTTACACATCCAAAAACTCTAGATGTTTATGCTCAAAATATGTTAGGAAAAAGTTGTTACTACTTCAGATGTAGTTTGTCAGCTTTTCCTTTATGTGTGGGCATTCACAGTGATGTTCGAAAGGTCTAATCTCGACAAGAATGCCAGTTGTAAAACGCTTCACTTTTATGTTGAAAGAAAGACATGGACAGAAGGAAGGAAATGACAGTGGCAGGAAGATGAAGCAAATCTTTGACATGATGTAAGGAGAGGCTCATAATGAATAAAACTGTTGAGAAAATAAGAGTATTGTAAGGAGAGTGGGAAATAGATGGAGGTGAGGAAAGAAGTGATCAAACAAGATGAGTAATGAGAGGAGAGGAGCAGTAATTCCAACTGTGCAGGGTTTAATTCGTGTCATTTAAATATGAGCTAAATTTATGTCAGCTTAGCAGCTCCCAATGTCTTCAGCATAATGGTTCACTGGGACCAAGAAGTGATGAAAGAGTCTCCATATTTCAGTGATATTTTAGCTGCTCCACATGCTCAGATCCTGCTGCTGAAGACTTTAATTTTGTGTGTGTTTGTTCCATATGCACATGCTTTGAATTATTAATACTCTGACTTTGAGGAAAATATTCCACTCAGACATGATGCCGAAATGATCATTTGATTGACACTATCTTTGCTTTTCATTATAAACATGTTTTATTTCCAATTTTAGTTGAAATATAGTTGATGACCAGTGAATAATATGTCTTGAAGACTTCTAAACACTATTAGCCTGTTCACCCTTAAAAAAACAACAATTTTTGTGGTGACTTCTGGGGGATTTTTGTTTTCTCTACATCTAGTGATTCCAGATGAAAATATTCCAGATGATGAAATATGGAGTTGACATTATATTATGTTATTATCACTGAGGTTATTGTGCTAGGCTATTATTATTTGTTTGACCCAACCCACTTGAGATCAAATTGGGCTGAATGTGACCCCTGAACTACAATGACTTTGACACCCTTGACTATTTAATCTTTGGTGTAATTTCTGATTTTCACAAATTCATTCCACAGGCCAAACTAAAACTTTTGGTGGACCAGTTGTGGCCCACGGGCCATATGTTTGACACTTGTGTTGTAGAAAATATTCCACTTTCACTACAAAGCCCCTGAACATCCAAATGGGTATATCTGATGACCATGTAAAAATGACAAACTATATTATGTAGGCGGCTATGGTTCAGGTGGTAGAGCAGGTCTTCCAATATCCGAAAGGTTGGCGGTTCAAATCCCGCTCTCCCCAGGTCAGCTGTTGTGTCCTTGGGCAAGACACGTCACCTTCCTTTCCCCTAGTGCTACTCACACTGGTGTATGAATGTTCAGGGGGCCGTAGGTGTGGAATGGCAGCCATGCTTCCGTCAGTCTACCCCAGGGCAGCTGTAGCTACAAATGTAGTTTACCACCATCAGAGGGAGAATGTGAGAGTGAATTAATAATGTGCTTTGGGTGACTTGAAAAGTGCTATAAAAATCTAATCCATTATTATTATATTTTACGGCAATCATTTACATGTAATGATAGAATTAGTCGATCAACAGGTATTAAACATTTTAGATCAATATATGATTTTGGTTGATTGTGAATGTTTGGGTCTTTATGAGTTAAAACAGGAACAAAATAGATCAACACGTTAAGTTAAAATCTTCAAGCAGTGATTCAGGTTCATGAAGCATAGAAGGCAATGGTCAGAAAATCAATGAAAATTAATCAAAGTGAAAGACCTGATTTCTGTCCAAGAAAGCAACTGTAGATAAGGTGCTTTCAGGTCAAACTCCCCACTCTGGAGGCAAGAATTATCCTCACAGAAACAACTAAAATATGCCAAAGAAGAAAAAAGTAACATTTGCTTGATTTCATTACAAAGTTTTTTTGAGAAGACTAATGTGTTTGGTAAAACCCTGGGAGTCAGAGCATTGCATTGATGAAGTAGCTGTCCAGTTTTGTAAGAATCAGACTCTCAGCATATTGAAATACTTACCAATGAATATAAATTCACTATTTCCTGGCCGGGTTACAGTCAGGGAAGGCAATTGTTAATGCACTAATCTATAAGCAACATCTGATCACAGTTATGGTAAGCTGAGCAAATTGCATTATTTTTTCATGTTAGGGAGAAGAAAACAGCTGGATTGTGTCTTTTCAGTAAGAAGTGTCACACAAAATATTTGCTGACTAAGACAATGCAGTTTTTACTGATATGCAGGTAAAAACATTTATTATTAACACACACACACACACACATATATACATATGTATGTGTGTGTGTGTGTGTTCTGATAAAATGTATGCAATTATATTTATGTGGCTGTGATTTATTTGCAAGACCAAAGACCAAACTAAAAGCCATCTCTTTCTGTTGATTAAAGTTGTACATTAATGTATCTATAAATAAAGCTGGTTTAAAATATTTCACAAGCGGTAAGGTTAGAATACCAGTTATTAGAAAAAGAAACTTTTAATGTTCTACAAGAACAGAGAGCCATGTATCTAGAAGAGACTGTGTAAGCCAGTCTGTAATGAGCTTTGCTTGAATCACCACTGGTGAACCAATTATCTTAAAAGGGGTCTCGTAGACTACATGGGATGGATCACTGGTATGTGCATGTGCTTAAGTGTGTGAGTAGGTCAAGTGGGTCGTGTGTGTATATGTGTTTTTCACATAATGTGGTAGTGTGTAGGTAGGAGCAGTAGTGTTGTATCAGCACAGATATATTACTCTGATTTATGCTGACTTGTCAGGGACACACACATCTGCAGTGACTGACAAACACACACACACAATGCTAGGCTCTCTGACTCATTCTCTTCCTGTTTTTCTTGCTTTAAATTCACACTCACTGTTGCCACACTTGTAAAGGCACACAAACTTTATGAAAAATAAATAAATACATTTTTAAAAATCAGCTGAATCATTTTTCCATGATACTGAAACTTCTGCTGCTACAACAAAAGAGACATGAATGTAAAGACCAAGGAGATTAGGATGCTAAATGTTTTTTGGGTCAAATAATGAATTCATCAAACAAGGGACGTAGCTACATATTAGCTAAATATGGATGTTATTGATTTATATGAACTATTAACAAATAAGATGACATTTCACTGATGGCACTGGCTGATGGTTATTATATTATTATTATTATTATTATTATTATTATTATTATTATTATTATTATCATTATTATT
>JAQQZY010000005.1:49877991-49888049 GCA_030068375.1 Ostorhinchus rueppellii
ACAAAGTCGATCATGGACCTCCGGCCTAGGGTGTCCTGGTGCCATGTGCACTTATGGACATCCCTGTGTTTGAACATAGTGTTTGTTAGGGACAAACTGTGACTGGCACAGAAGTCCAATAACAAAACACCACTCGGGTTCAGATTGGGGAGGCCGTTCATCCCAATCACCCCTCTCCAGGTCTCACTGTTGTTGCCCACGTGGGCGTTGAAGTCCCCCAGGAGAACAATGGAGTCCCCAGTCAGGGCACTGTCTAGCACCCCTCCCAGGGACTCCAAAAAGGCCAGGTACTCTGCACTGCTGTTCGGCCCATAAGCCGACACAACAGTGAGCCACCTGTCCCCGACCAGAAGGCGCAGAGACACGACCCTGTTGTTCACCGGAGTGAAGTCCAACACATGGCGGCTGAGCTTCCCACACCAGCCCCCCACCTCTCACTGTGGGCAACGCCAGAATAGTGGCCCTCTTGAGGGATTGGGTTCCAGAGCCCAAGCTGTGTGTTGAGGTGATTCCGACTATATCTAGCCAGTACCTCTCGACCTCCCTCACAAGCTCAGGCTCCTTTCCCCCCCAACGAGGTGGCATTCCATGTCCCAAAAGCTCGACTCCATGCCTGAGAATCAGGTCGTCGAGCCCCCTGCCTTCAACTGTCACCCGATCCACATTGCACCCGGCCCCTATGAAACCCTCGGTGGATGGTGAGTCTTCCGGAGGGTGGGCCCACGTCGTCCTTTCAGGCTAAGCCCAGTCAGGAACCAAGGGCTGAGACCCAGCCACCAGGCGCTCGCATACGAGCCCCAACCCCAGGCCTGGCTCCAGAATGGGGCCCCAGCTGCACCATGCCGGGCGGTGTCACGGTCCTTGATAAATTTTCTTCATAGTGGGCTTTTGAACTGCTCTTTGTCTGGCCCGTCACCCAGAACCTGTTTACCATGGGAGACCCTACCAGGGGCATAAAGCCCCAGACAACATAGGTCCTGGGATCATTCAGGCGCTCAAACTCCCTCACCACTTTAAGGTGGCAGTTTATTGGGGAGGGCTATTATGCAAATAAATTTAATTTGTTTGCCAGAAAACCAAGATTTGTAGTGCTTTTCCATATAAAATACTGGAAATTCATATTAAAACCTGTGAAACTGATGCCATAAAATCATCACTTTTAACACCTAACCGCTTATTAACTTAACACATTTCACAATGTACAAAACAAATATTACATGAATTAATTAACGATTCTCACTACGTTCATCTCGACACAAACTATCTCTATATCCGTGATCAGGGCGTAAAATTAACACCTGCTAAGTGCCAATGGCAGGTGAACAAATAGTTTGTTGTGTAAACCAAAAACACTCACCCGCCAGTGGCTGATGGGAAAATTTAATTGCATGTGAGTTTTTGTTTAAATACATTCAAACATTTCTGCTTGACTGTTTGAAGCAGGTGGCTGACACAGACTCAGACACGTCTGACTAAGGCTGATCACGTGGTCATTATCTGAGTCAGAGTTGGGTTGGGTATCTGACCTGGAGCCATAGAGCATACTATCACAGAAAAACAGAATTTACACATAAATGTCCGCTAATACAGGAAATACATTTGATAATTTGAAAGATGAACACTGCCATTGTTAGAATAATGTTCATAAGTTTTATCATTCATTACTCTTATCTTGTGCGTATAAAACATTTAATCTTAGCATGGGAAAGATTCTGTGTCTGTATGCATGCAAGCAAGTGTTGTTCACTCAACAGATGACGTATGGAGAAGAGGCGCGTATCCTGCTATCTAAGAGCCGCAACAGCAGAAGAGCACAACGCGCCCTGTGACTTATCATCACAGATATTCCAAGAACAGGACGTTCTCGGACTGAAGACCGTTGACAACAACATGTTCTTCTAGATAGATAATGCTTAGCAAACTGTAATCAGGGAGGGGTTTTTCTTTATAAAAAGAGGAACCAGCAAGACGTGCTTCAGAACAGATTTGAGAGTGTAACTGAGCACGTCTCTGTCTGTTCTCCTCGCGAGTAAGAAATAAAACTTTGTCTGTCTCCTTTTGTTTTGTTTAATAATGTTTTAGGTGGTTTGAACCTGACAGCCATACTCAACGTTTGGAACTATCCACACTCCACAACCTGGAAGTAGGTCCATATTTCATCTGCCATTTTTTGTAACTCTCTTTGTCTACGGTTCTGGAAGTAAAGTTTTAATTCCCCAATTTTAGCACAACTTCATGTCACCTCTTCAACATACGTTTTTGAAGACACAAATACACTCATTTTACCAACTCTGTGACCAGTAAGTCACCATATTAACACAGACATTTATTAAATTTTGTTAAAAACATAACTTCAGCAAATGTTGACATAAACTACAACACACAGGATGAGTATTATATCAAATATAAATATATCTTTTTCTCTAAAATTTGTATGTTTTGATTCCTTTTCTTCTTTAACAACTACTCATACTTTCATTTGTGAAAAATAAAATTCCTCACTTTTCATTAATATACATTAAGTACATTTTTGTTTATAGATATTAACCTATGAAGACCCAATGTTACTTTTGCGCATTTTTCCTGTGAAAATCAGATACTTTCTAATATTTAATGTACTGATCATATAGATGTTCATAAAAACTCTGATTAAAGTTGAAGGTTATTTTATCAAAAACAGAGAAAACTGAAGGAAAAAGTGACTTCTTTCTGTTATATATATTATTAACTGAGCAGAAATCAAGTGTGTCCATCCACTGTCATTGCTCAAACTCCATGGGTTTTACTGATGATTCAATGTTGTAGAAGATGACAGTATTTTCACATTCACTATGGAGCTTCTGAATATTCAAATGGGTCATATCTAATGACATGAAAAGATGGTAAAGTGCATTTTACACCAATTATTTCCATGTATTAATATGATTACCTGTTGTAGGATCAACAGGAATTAAACTGTGTATCGGTTGATGGTTTTGGTTGACGGTGGGTATTTGGGTGTTTATAGGTTAATTTTCTTAGTATGAATATCAGGTTTACAGACCTGAAAATTCACATCAATAAAATTTAGATATGTCATGGTTGAGTGCAGGTTTCCCACTTACTTTGGAAACAGAGAAGCACACATCCAAGAAATCAAACTACTTTTCAGAAAATATTCCACTGCATGCACACAGAGACGGAACAACATAACATCTGTCACTTGACAACACAAACACACCCTCTTTCATAACTCTGCATTCTACCTGCTGTATCTGCAGCTTTGTTAGCACACTTTTGCTGTTGAGTGCACAGCATAGCAAGCAGACGTCTCGTAGGTCAGACAGGAAGGTTAAACAGGCAGAGAGGTGGAGGAGGAGGAGGAAGAGAGGCGGGAGGTCACTGTCGCTTATCTTCTTTTCTGTCATTCTGTCTGTTGCCCCTAAGGCTTAACAAGAGACACACAGCCACCCACACACAAACACACACTCTGACATTTACAAAGGAAAGCTTATGTATGTGCACGGTTGCTCCTACAAACACTTGAGGCAATGGCTATCCTGTTAATACTGTGTAAACTGAGCAGATTTAACATCAGTTGCTTTTTTTTCCCCTACTTGTTATATTCACTGGCCTTAGATTGCTCATTTTCACCTTTTACTCCTCCATCATCATAAAAAAGAACTGTACCAATTGTATGACAGTGATAACTCATATTTCTGAGAAATCTTGACAGATGGGTTTCATTTTACCAGGCAAATATGTGTTGCAAGCTGCTGTATCAAAGAATATTGCCTCTGTCATGTAAATAGGATATTACAGACAATGAGATGTCATAAACCAATCTCTAGCTCAGTTTTTTGCTTCATAAACACAAATGCCTTTGCTTTATGGTGCTGGGGTCTGTGTATCAAAACAACTTCAACATACACGTAATATATTTTAACAATGCCTTGTTAGCGTGTTCTTTTATTGGAACCTCCAAGAATACGTCCGCATTGATTTTGGTCACCTTTTGTATAAATTCAATCAGACTTGAGGTGATCACAAACAGGATACAACATACTCAGTACTGAGGACCCATACCACAGAGGCAAATGATCGGACATGACATTTCAGTGCAAATGCTTTTTATACCTAACGATAAACTGACCCCAACAATGGGTTGACCCTGTGGGCTAGGTGAGCCAGGCCACCAAAAAGATAAGCTGATATTATCTTACTCTTAAGTTAAACGGATGTAACACACCAACTCTGTGAAACCCTGACAGTGAAAAACTTTAAACTATAACAGATAACCATTAATCCTGGTCACAAAGAACTCACAACTAACATTATTGAAATAAAACAGATTAAATAAATGGATCCCATAAGAAAACAGTATCCAACTAATTGGTAAAACAATTTAATCTAAAACTTCAATATCTGAATAAAAATAATATTTCAGCCTTATAATTGCTATCAGGCTAAATACTGTCACAAAAATAATCATCAATTGATTCAGGTCAGACTCCAGTCATGATCCTATTGGTAATACTAGGACTGGTCAAACATGGACTGGTCTAAAGCTGCATTTTTGTCACAAAAAAGAACAGAATAAAATTCTGAACAGATGTGAGAAATAATTATCAAGGCTAATAGTAACACACTGTGTGAATGTCTCAGTTGATATGCTTTTCAGTATCATTTATACCATATCCACCAAACCATTATTTCCAAGGATTGAATATATCATACACACATAGGCTTTAATCTGTCATGAAGCAGAGCAGCAACGAGTTGTAAGCCCAAGTTTCCTTAAGTGTTGATTGTGGACAGTGGCGGATTTAGCCAATTTGGGGCCCAAGGCAAAGGTATGTATGGGGCCTCATTGCCACCAACAATATGGTCTTTGTATAAAATGAGTGTGGGCTAACAAAAAACAACATTGGTCAATCATTGGGATTAAGAAGTAATTTGATTTTTGTTTTCGGGTTAGATGATTACCTTCTCTCTTTTGGGCCTCTATCCCTTCCTTTCTCTCTTCCTTATCCTCATGCCTGTCTTTACTCTCTCCCTTCTTCCTCTCATCCTTTTTCTGTTCTTCTGTTCTTTATGAGCGTATTTGACTGCTGAGTGTTCCATCTGCTTCTGTCTCTGTCCCTTACTCTCCGCCTCATGCCTTTTTTTGTTATCTTTCTCATGTTCATACCAGTCTTACTCTTCTCCCCATTTCCCAGTAATTATTACTGGGGAATCTCTGCCCTTCTTGATTTTTGGGGAATTCTACATTGACTTGTATGGGACCTTTGCAAACTATTGCACAACACTCCTTGACCATGAGCTTCTGAGGACACAGAGCCAAGTCATCTGTGAACAAGCCTAGTGCTTGGTCGGTGGTGCAGGGTTAGCAGGGCTAGGGCTATTACTACTGATGGGCTGCTGACACGCAAAGCTCTGGCTCATAAAGCAGATAATCGAACCACAGTGCACAGGCGTGGTTTTGTCATGTGACTTGTGATGTTCAACACACTTGAGTGACATATGAAGCAGCTGACTGCTTTGAATCACCTGATTGCCACACACCCATGAACCCATTTACCAATGATCATTAAAGCATACTTTGCCCAAATCCATAATATAATCTGTATTTGTACCAACCCCATGTGAAATGACATCAGTCTGCATTTGTGGAGCACATCTCAATCTCTGAATGTAGCAGCAACATTTAAATGTCTCATACCACAGACCGTGAAGATCTATTTAGTGTGACATGCTGATATTCCAAATTAGGATCGTGGTTTTCAATAATTATTGTCATTATTACTAGTAATATTATTATTGTGTCCACTACAAACATACAGTCATCTAGTGTAGTCAAATAGGAATGAGCATGGACAATCCAATCCAAAACAATCCATGAACCACTGGGATGTGTTGTGCATTAAATAGATATATATGCTGCAGAATGGATGGTTCAGACCCAAGTGCAAACCCACATACAAAGTTAGTTTAGTGTCTTTTTAGTGTCAATCCACAGTCCGGGAGGAACGCTGGAGAAGTGAAGACGTTCAGGGGAGCAGGCAGACAGGATTTCCTGGGGGAATAGGCGGGGGAATGTGGAAGGTGGAGAAAGGTGATGTGGTGTTGTACTGGTCAGGAAAGGTCCAAAACGGGAACATAGGAATTGGAAGAACGAAGACTGGAAACTGGGCACAATGGAGACTGGAAACAACAGAGACAGGTACGGAGCAGGGGGTGTCTGGATGTTTCAGAGAAATGAACTGACACTGAACAGAGAGCAGTGAGATGAATAAATAGTGGGCGCAAATATGTTTGCTCACCTCTAAAAATTGCCTGTGCTATTGATTTGCATGTCACAGGTGATCAACTGAGACTGCATGCACAAATGACAACAGACGCAAAGTCTTGGAGACTGCCCTATTTAAATGAGGATTTGCGTGCACTACTGGTTGTTGTCATGGAGACAGTACGATGTAAAAACTGCTCTGGAATTCCCCAGCACTGATGAATATGAAGTAGCTCTTTTTCCACACAGAGTGTGGATGGGTATTTCTCTGTTGCTTATCAGTAGTGAAGTGTGTTTAGAGTGAAATAAATAGTTTCTCTCTGTCTGTCAGTCTGTGATAAATGAAAACTTTTAAGTCTGTGGGAATGAGCGAAAACCATCCATATCAGTGCTGATATGAACAGTTCAGGAGAATAGTCACTACACCATGGACAGTGCTGCTTATGCATGCGTGTGAGAGAGAAAGAGATACAAGGAGAGAGACTGACATCTCTCAGAAGTTGGTCCTGGTCTAATGGTGATGTGTCAGTGGTAGAACTGGGCGTGGGGTGGGGGACAGGCCCATAAAATGGGGGGCCATATGTCTCAAATTATTCTTTTTTTTCTGTCATTCCATAATTCTTGACATGTTCAGAACAGATTGGTTCTGTGCATTGCCTTTGGTTTTGCCTATGCCTTCTCCTCGCCACAACTGCCGCCAGTTTATGGTGAAGCTGTGCCAGTTCAAACCTGCCTTTCAGGGTTGTGCGAGCTATTTTGCCCATCTGAGAGATGCAATCCTCTGTGCATCCTGTTAGTAAATCAGCTTCAACATGTTTTTGTGTACGCAGTCAAGTTTCCACATGTTTTTACAAGTGCAAACCTTAGTAAATCAGGCTCTTGGTGGATTTTGTCCAGTGAAAATGATGGAGCTAAGAAGATGGACATACGGCACATTGTGGACGAGTTCACAGAGCAAAAGGCTCACCATGTGGCCTTTTAATAGTGGTGAGTAGATTGAATACTTATTTATTGAATTTGTGACTGTGTATGAACTTGTGGGCCACCATGCCAACTTTATAAACCATTGTATCTGTTGATCCAGCACCCTAGTGTGGTGTCAGTAGTTGAAGTGGTTCATCACAGTGGGTGTCTGAATGATGTGGTCCGTACCAGGACTGAACTGATCCTGAGTTTGTGTTGGTATAATTAGGGGACAGGTAGACTGGTGTCTTTGTTGTTCTCTTGATTTGTTGGACTTTATGTCTGTTTGATTGATGTCAAAATGACAGGGTCACTGTCCATGGCGCTGAACAAGGTTGCTGTCCGTAATGCTGAACTCTTACTATCAAATTCTTTGATCTGTGTGTCATAAATATAGTAGCGTTTGTAAGCCCCACTGTTGTGGGCACGTGCATGTTGTAAAGTGATGAAATCACAAGCTTTAATGGGTTTAAAGTCCCTGTCATGTGCTCCGCCCCCAGCCCAGTACTGACTTGTTCCACCACTGAACAATGTAGTATGTTAAAAAAAAAATGCACAATGAATGACAATGTTGAAGTTATAGTGGTTTGACAGAATATTAGGGAGTCATAGATAGGCTACCACATGACTGAATGTCCTTATAGCCAGCCTATGCATCAGGCTATGTTTCTTTTCATCTAGGTTCTTCATTTTTCATCTAAGTTTAATTTAGACCCTGACAAACTTTTATTAAAAATAGCCTAAATCATAGCATAATGGCCCAGCCATGTCAAACTGAATACACAGTCACATTTTGTAGCCTACTGAAATTAGCCTTATCTTGTATTCCTCCAACCTGGTGTGTGTTATGGAATCAGCTTTCCGCTAATATTAAACATGCCGACAGTCTCTACATTTAGGATTACACTGAAAATTTTTCTCTTTGAAAAGGCTAATGGTCAATCTAGTTAAAAACAGACTGAACCCACAGTTCAGTCTAAGCTGCCCTCGGAGCAATATTGCTGGGAGAAGAACAGTGGACCGTGTCCTGTCACAAGTTTCTGATACTAGGTATCACTTGTCTGTACTTATAATTTACAAGATTTAGTTTACTCTGTTCACTATTCGCCAAGTGTCCCTTTTAACCTCTCCCCTCTGGGGGAGTGGCTGCTGCTTCAGTTGTAGCTGCCTGGGGCTCAATGACGATGGGATCTGAGGTGACTCATCTGTGCCCTGTCCTGTGACCCCAGACTTCCTCCCCACCCTCACTTGTTTGCATGGACTCACTCACTCTCACCTGTCTGGATAGCCTCATCTGACTTGATGGGCTGCCTCATGTGCCCCCCTCCCACTGCATCTTTACAGACTGGAACTACATCTGCAAATGGATGTCCATCTGTCCCGGGTTCATCTATGGCTGTCCATCCATGAGAGTGAACCTCTTCTTCACTGTGGTTCTTCCCGAAGTTTCTCTTTTCCCACTGGGTTTTTGGAGTTTTTCCTTTCAGAGAAGGAGGGTCTAAGGACAGAGGATCCCTGGGACATTAATCCATTTCCTTCATCTACTGTTTATTTGACTGTTGTTTATATATATATATATATATATATATATATATATATATACACAACTAATTCTGTAAAGGCCTGTGAGGCAACTTTGTTATGATATAGGTCTCTACAAATAATATTGAACTGAATTGATTAGACAAAGCCTGCACTACAAAGTAGATTTTCCTCCATCCTGAAAACACTGAGTAGGACTTGGGGATGGAAATTGATCATCATTGATTTTGCCTGTCAATCTGATTCCTTATCAATTCTCCCAATGATTCTTATCGGGTCAGGGAATAAAAGAGAATAAACGGCTTTGATGTTTTAATGGTCTTTTTATTTCCATCTCTCTAGACAAAATATAACACAGTATGTACAAACAATAATAACAGATGATGGCAGGCCTGCTGCCAAATAGTCATATATTAGATAGCAATTAGTAATGTTATGGGGGAAGGGGGGTGTCACACCATATGACGGTACAAAGTGAAAGTGAAACTTAAGAGACTACTAATTCCTCTGTGTCTCTTCATATGCACTTGCCTGGCAAGCCAGAGTATACATGAACTGTATAGTCTGGAATCAGACCATTGAGAGAGCTGAAGTCTGTGGGTGGATTCAAACTGTTCCTGCACGTAATAGGGCAGTTCTATGACCAATCAGAGCAACTGACAGTGTGACAATGATAACCAGAGGGTTTTCAGTAAGCAGTTTCCAGGCAAACAATTACAAGGAATTGAGCTACTGGGAACCAGGTCTCAAAAACAACCAGTTCTCGATTCCCATCCCTAGTGGGACGAAACGTCAAAGTCTTGTGTTCTCTCAAACTACTTGCAATACAACATATTGAAAGGTACTTATGGAACTTTTGGACAGCAATGCTAAAAAAAAACAAAAAAAAACCCCACATACTACAACTTTAAGGAGAGAGAGTTAGGCTGTCCCAAAAACTCTTTTTTGTTTGTTTAAACTCATGCAGTCAGCAAGGTATACTAAAGACAGTACAACTTTTACATATTTATTAGGGTGGTTCTGAATCACAGCATTTTTTTTTTCTTTTTTGTAAAAGTCATGGTCCTACTCCTGAAATGTGTTAAGTAATCAATAAGAATCACACTGTTAAAGTTTTACTGTAATATACAAATATTTGTTGGTAGCTCAAACACAAAACTACTTAACTGGATTTCTGCTTTCGAACAGCAAAATTTCAGTTATTGTGGAAGTTTTCAAATAGTCTCACTTGTTTTCACAGAACATATTCACAAGTTATGATTCTTTATATTGAACATTAGAACAG
>JAQQZY010000005.1:49896307-49908581 GCA_030068375.1 Ostorhinchus rueppellii
CCTGAAGCTGTATAACATCAACAGGACACTAAGAGAGTTCATCCAGAACTCAATGAGGCTGTGGAACACAACTCTAGGAGCCAACTCAAGGCCAATTGCACAGGTGAGCATCAGATGCGGCATATATCAAGGAGATGCTCTGTCCCCCCTTTGAGATGATCAGCCAGATCATCTCAAAGAGTGGCTTTGGGTACCAGTTCCGAAGTGGAACAACCATTAGCCACCTCCTCTCCTTCAGGAGAAAAGGGTCCAGGTTCTGGGGAGTCCATCCAAACAGCAAAGGTATCTGGCAAGGTAAAAGCAGGCTCGAGGGTCCAAACAGGCAAGAGGTCAAAAAGGGCTTAGGCAAGGCTCGTAGGTCAAAGGCAGAATGAGGATCAAGGCACGGTAAGACAAAAACACTAAACAAGGCGGGTAGGCAAACACTGGTAACAGATATTTACGAACTGGCACAAGACAAGGGAAATACAGGGCTTAAATACACCAGGAGGGAAGGGGGACAATTACTCACAGGTGAGTGAAACGAGGAACAAGTGTGAGTAATCTCAATAGCGGGAAAACAGGAAGTAAAGACAAAGACAAGACACAAGAGGAAGACTTAACAAAATAAAACAGGAAATGACAAGACAAAACATGAAACAGACTAAGACACAGACATGACACTGGTTTCCATACCTTGCCTCTACTATTTGGCAGGGTGTCAGGATGTGCCTGGAAAAACTGTCTGGCATACAGGTTGATCTGGTCTGCAATGTGCTGGGGCAGCTCGTCCATGAAGATTAGGTCTAGGACAGGGGTCGGCAACCTTAGATGCTCAAAGAGCCGTTTGGACCCGTTTCCCACAGAAAAGAAACCCATGGGAGCCACAAAACCCTTTTGACAGCTAAAAAGATACTATACTTTTTTTTTTTTTTTTTTAACCTTAATGCTATGTATTAAATATAACATCTAAAAGAGGACATACAGTAAATTAATCTATGCAGATACTGATTTACTAACAGGACGCACCGAAGATTGCATCTCTCAGATGGACAAAATAACTGCACAACCCATTCAGCGTGTTTTGGAAACAGATGGACAGAGAGATAGACGGACGAACGACCAACTGATCACAATACCTTGCAGATGTGGGGATGAATCTCTGCTGCTGACCGACCCAGACGGCAGCCACTCATCAGAGGAATCAGGGTCAGGTTCAGAATCATCCAACTCTGCACTGCTTCCTGCATCGGGCTCCAGTGTAGCACCAAACGGCTCAACAATCCTAACCGCTAGCTTGCTACTACAGTTGCCGTTGTCACCCGCATTTTGCTCAACATCACCCCTATCCTGCGCAATCACAACATTCCTGCCAGCAGATCCACCGCCAGACAAACTCTGTGCCAGTGTAAGCTGCTTATATCATTTGTCTCTGCTCAATTTCTTCATGTATTTTGCCATTTTCCTCTTCAAGCAGCCAATCTGCTGCTGCTGGTTGGAGGAAAATAGAACTTTTTCCCCCTACTGGGACAGAAATACATTCCCCACGAGTCTGAAATTCACACACAGGATCTGCCACCCCCAGGAAAAAAAGCAAACGATGTGTATAGATGTTTTTGGCAGTCAGTGAGTTAATTGTTTTTATTTTATATCACTGCACTTCTTCCTCAGGCTCAAGATGGATTTCATCCTACAGTAAGTGCATGTAGCAACACATAACCAAAATGGCTTGGTGAGCCCATTGAGGCATCTCACACAAACGACAGAAGACGTAAAAGATAAGTGAAAGGTAACCAATAAAACAGACTCAACAAGACAACAATGGTGTCAGAAATGTTAATGAAACAAAAACATATGTTTTTGCTAATTGTGAGATTTAGCCATATGATTTGGTGATTTTTTGCCTTGCCTAACCCTAACCTTTGCAGCCTTAAGGGAGTAACAGATGCTTTTAGGAATGAACATAATACAGACCATTATAATTACCTCCACCAAGGAGGTTATGTTTTTCTGTGTGTTTGTTAGCAACATAACTCAAAAAGTTATGGACGGATTTTGATGAAATTTTCAGGAACTGTTGGTAATTGCACGAGGAAAAACTGATTGAGGATCATCCAGATGTGTCACACCGGTAATTTTTCTCTCACTCTTCTCTCTGTCACGCCCATTCATTACCTTTCATTCTTCTCACCTTTGGTTTCCTATTGTCACACCGGCTGTTAATCACCACCACACGATTTCTTGCCGTCTCACCCCAGTTCCTTTGTCAGGTTATTGTCGTTCACTCAGTCCACAATTGTAGCAGTACCTTCCCCTGATCGAGCTTCAAGTGGCAGTCTCTGTGTGTGAGGTGATTCCACCTCCATTAAGCTTTTCTTCTTCGTTATAGCTCAATAAAGAGCATTTGTTGTGGAACCGTGTCCAGCCTTTTTGGATCCTTAATACCTGGAGCCCTCCCGTGACAAGACGAAATCCTGCATTCTGGATCACTTTGAAATTTCCATTAACATTGCGGTAAATGGAGTATAAAAGTTTGATATTTCAGGTGATTACTAATGGATGTTCATGTACTTAGAGACACTGCTTAAGGGTATGGTCTCCTATGACACCACCAAGGTTGATCTGAATCCCATACATATTCCGGATTTTATCGCGATTTTTTTTTTTTTTGTTAAACATTGGCATCACCTGGCAAATCATCATGGTTGGGAATACAATTTGCAAGACCCACTATTACTTTAATCAGATTGCAGGTATTGTCTATAAATGATACATTTGATTCAACTGATACATTTGATTCAGCAACAGGGCATATGTACCATTAAAAAAGTACAACTGTTGGATGGGAGTCACAATAAGCTTGGCGGAGGTCTGCGCTCTCTGAGTGCTTTTCTAGTTGTCTTTGGTGTCAAACTGTGTTTTCCAGACCGCAAATTAATGTCTGTTGTATGAAAATGTATGAGGCAAAAGTCCACCATTTTGCTTCATGGTAATGTAGCCTGCATTTAAGGTGTAGGTCTGTGGTCAAGGGGTCAGGTTTTGGTGGAGTGGTGAACAGGAAATCAAAGAGTTATGGCTAATATCATCAGCTGACAGAAGCATTAAAAAAATGATTAATGCATCAACCCTAGAATCATTTCACTCCAACTGTCACAATCTGCTTGAAAATGACAAAAACAAAAAAACATCACAGTAAAAGACATATAAAGCAATCAAGGACTAGTTTTAAGTGTACATTTCAGAGCATACTTTCTTCTCTGTACTTCAACTTGTATAAAGAATGCATGGACTTGTGCTGCAGTAAATTCTTAAGTCCACATAGTCTGAAAGAAAGTGAAATTAAGTGTGGCACTGATTAAGTGTAATCAAGACCCCAAGAATGAGGGACTTATTTAAGTACTTCAGTATGCATGGGAGTGAATAAATTAGCTTTCTATAATTTTTCAGAATTAGTCCCCTGAAGATCGTTTCTCATCTTTTTACTCTTCTGGAAAATCTTTCCTCTGAAATGTTACCTGCATTCACTTTTTTTAATTTTAGCTATTCAACATGTCTTTCTCTCTTCTCTTCCTCCTCCCCTTTCCCCTACATTCCACTTTCCTTTCCCACATTAATAATCTGTATACAGCTGATGGTGTAAAGATGTTTAATCTTTTATTGCTGCACATGTTCTAGCCCATCTTCCCTTCACCCCTGTCTCTAGTTTAATATTCTAGTATATCTGTTGGAATTCTTCTTATTTCCTTCATCTCTCCCTTCTCATCCTGTCCTTCATTCATCTTCCTGTTTTCACTAGAGTAGTTCATTTAAAGCCTTCACACAGCTGGGATAAGGTTGTTAAAATTTTTATCACGGTGCCCTTCCTTCCTTGTGTTTTTCCTTCTCCTTTATTATGGTGCCCCACTTTACCCTTCACCACTCGCATATGTGCACATACAGTACACATAGTAATGGAGCAGGGTAATTAGCTTAAACTCTTAGAGAAGTAATCTCTATAAAAAGATAAGCTTTTATTATCAGTTTTCTTTTCTCACCCCCATCCTTTCATGACTGTCCTTAAACTCACTTCCTTCATTCTGTCACCTCTGTTTAAATTTGATTGAACCTCAACTTTTTCTGCCTCCTTTCCTCTCCTCTCTTACTCTGCCACAACCCCCCTCCCATTCTTCCTCCTCCTTCTCTGTACTAATAGTGCAGAACAATCAGTTTAGAGTCTTGGAGTGGTGATCAGTGGAACAGTTTAAGTTTTATTGTCCATTGGAATTAATCTGGTCGATACGGGTCGGCGTGGAGATGAAGCTGATAGCTGTGAGTCAAGACTGAGTCCAAATCAATAAAACTCTAAACTTTATTACGCCTATAAAACACATGCATACACACAGAGATGGATTCATACCCACTCTTTGGGAAAAAGAGATGCTCATACACAGAAGTAGAGCTGTATCTGCTCAAGAGAATGCATGCATGTCTGCCTTTAAAGCTGATGCATGCAGACAGACATGACAAGAATGGACAGTACTTGGCATTTTTATATATTCCACCTGAATGTACATTTCCTGATCCATCTGTTTTTCTCACAAAACATCTAGGAGACATCCTCACAATTCACAAAATCCCTATTCAGTTACAGCCAGTTGTGTTTTTGTGCAAGTTTGCCTCTAAACACAGGTTTGTACATTGCACTTGGAGGAGGTTTAAGGATTCAACATGAGGATGCAGCTACTGGCTCAGTGAGATGGGGGGGCAACGGAGGTGTCAGATGGTGTAGAGAGGATGTAAACACTTTTAAAGTTGGACCAAAAGTTTCTCCTAAAATGACTCTGGCTTTGCTAGCAGTGGCACAATACTCGCATTCTACCTTGGGAGCAATTACACCTGCTCAGTCTTTCTATCTCAGTCTCTTTGTTAGAGTCTTTCTGTATGTCTGACTCTCCTTATACAGGCAGTATTTGGGCACTGACACAAGATTTCTAATGTTGCCTCTGTTCACCACCTCAGTCAATCTGAAATGAAACAATAAAAAATGTCTTCAAGTGTGGACAATCAGCCTTAAAGTGTACCTACTGGTCATGCTTACAACTTTAACTGTGCTTTGTGTATTACTTATAAGTAAGAGAGGCACAAATTCAGTAAAAAAAACAAAAAAAACCAAACAAAAATGCTATAAATGCACCACACTGGACCATTATATTTTCTGAATTATAGAATCAGAATTGCAGATCAGCCATTGCCAGCTGGAAGTCATATACTGTCATTGATTTTGGGTCACTGAGTACAAGTAAACAAGCAGCGGTCAGTGGAGAAGATTGAGTGGAAAGCACATGTTACTGCTTGTTGTTTGTGCAGCCATAAGCTTTGACCTCCACCATCATCCTACAGACTTAACTCAGCACTGTGTCATCTTAGACTGGTATCTGCTCACGGGTCAGTGACCTGTCCATCACAGGCCAGGTAATTAGACAATACAACAAGTCTGCATCGCTACTGATGCTGGGACAGCCTGTAAAGGAGATAACATATCTCTGACCATGACTGGAGGAGTGGATGGAGCAGTGATTTAGTACTCGCATGTACTTGACCACAGGCTATGATGTAAGTTACCTGATGAAACCACCAGTATTATACATGAGCTTTTAAAATAGCTAGCAATGAAAATTCACTACTGGTACCCTTTTACAAAAAAATTGCATCAACCTTTTAGAAATTAGGACCATTTTAGACAAAGTCACTACTGAACACCTGACTGATGAGCAGCTTTATGACCAGACCTTGATTTTGTCATTTTAGATACTGTGGTAGTATATAAATGCAAACTTGGTTTATGTCACTGTCCAAATACTCGCAGATCACATTATGGTGGTGGTTGTATGTGTGTGTGTGTGTGTGTGTGTGGGGGGGGGGGGCTGGGGTGGTTGGGCCTCAGGGCAGTGGTACTGTATATCGGGGCCCTTGCTGTGGAGCGTCCCAGTGTCAGTAATTGCTACATCTCTGGGGTGTGTATGAAAGGGGAGTCCTGGGGCCTCATGTACAAAGACTTATGTGGATTTCATAGTGAAACCTGGTGTACGCCTAAATCTAGGAAACTCTGTATGCACAAAAAAATCCAGATGAACAAAACTGTTTGTACACCCGAATCCAAGCACACTTCCTTTGTACATCCCAATCAGCGTAGAATTGACTGCATATGCTGGAGTACCAGACTCCTACCTCTCCATGCCCACATTTAAAAATGTAAATTAGTATAAACAGGGTCTGCAGGTGGGATTCCCTCTGGGATTCCTCTCTGCATGATCACATGATGTCAAGGTGGCCGCAAAGCGAAGGCCGAAAGAGGTGGAAGGAGAAAAGAGGATGAGCTCAGCCCATTAGAGCAGATTCACTGCTAAAGTGACATCGGTCTCACAGGGGCAACTCAGATCACCCCCAAGGTAAATATATATTTAATATTTGTGTAACTCACACATTTGTTTAATCTATAGGTCATACAATAATCTGATGACAGCGTAATCATGTCAGGATATCAAAGCAGAAATTCTAGACTTTGACACATTTAATCACTCAATTCATTATTTCCCTAAAGATGGTGAGATACAGTCCCAGCCTGTCACAGACCGTCCAACAGCTGCTGATGCCTGTCTTACCAACATGTGTCTGTGCTCAGATGAGTCATCAGAGGACATCGTAGCACAATCGGTGGCATTAAGGAGTGATTGGACTGACTTATAAATGTTTTCACAGACATTAATATTACATTAAATGCATTTATCAACATGTGAATTCTGTGTCCTTATCTCTTTATGTGGTTGAAATCACATCCTGTTTGGATGGTATTGGCATTGATGGGTCCAGGGTCTGGTTCTGGTGTTGGATGTGCTGCTCTGACAGTAGAATTGTGTACCACTGTGTTCATTGTTCATCTCTGTTATCTCTCATGTGCACTTCACTCGGAGAAGTGACTTTTTCCACATTATTAACAGTTTCCTAGTTTCACCTCTGAGTGTCGCCAAAGGTTCAAAGGCACTAGAAACGTGTTTACGCCAGCTATGGAGTTGGCGTGAAGCAGCGCACATTTCCAAGGTCACTTCCCTCTTTCTATATCTGGACGTGAGCATGGAAAAAGGCATACGCCATATTTTTGACTGTATGCACCCTTTGTACACGAGGCCTCTGGTCCTGTGCCTTTTGGGGGGGGGGGTCAGGACTGCTGGTCCCAGATTTGTGCCTCTGCACCGCATGAAAGTGCATGGGTGGCCTCTGGGGTGGGCAGCTGCTCTCTGGCAGCAGTCGCTGGGTGCCGTGGGCCTTTGGGTGGCCCTGCCCCTCAGTGACACCTGCCCAGTGGTGAGTCCTTGGGAAGCGGGATGCCTACTGCCTATGGGCTCATCCTCTGGGAGGAATTGCTTCCTCCCAGTCATACTATCCCCCGACCCCTCTCTTCCCCACCCCCTGCACACACGCATATACATCTGTGGGGAGGGTGCATGTTCTGGTGGGTATGGCAGGAGGGGCATTAAAATGGCCCCCTTCTGTGATACCCTATGATGGCTAACTCCCCAATTTTAATTACACCCACTTACAACACAGAAACACTGGCACCACACACTCACTTTTGGGGGATGGGCTGTGTGGTGCCTGGTGGGTGGAGCTGTTTGGGCAGATGAGGCTGTCCTGCTTCACTCTCATCATTGCACAGTCTCTGCTCCTCAATTTTAACTGCTTGCACACACACCTCATACTTCACAACACAGACAGGTGGGGAGGAGGGGCCAGTGGGGAACTTTTCACACCCTTGTTTCAAAATACTACATGGGGTGGGGGGGCCTTGGGCTGAGAGGGGTTGGCCCGGTGTCTTGGGGTCTAGGCTGGCTGCATTGCCAGGAAGAGCTGCTGGCCCCAAGCTATGTGCCCATGAAGATTGTGGTCAGAGGTGGGGGCTGGGGCTGGCTGTCTACCTGCCTGCAGCAGGACATATTTGGGGCCATGACAGTTGTGTGTGTGTGTGTGTGTGTGTGTGTGTGTGTGTGTGTGTGTGTGTGTGTGTGTGCATGCAGGCACCAGTGGTGTGGTGGCTGCTGGTAGGGTGATGGGCCGTAGCGGGGTTCCTGGCGAGTGGTGTTGTCATCTTGGGCTTCGGTTGGTGCTGGGGCTATGCCCGGCTACTGTGCTCCAAGGGAACTCTGGATGATCTCACTGGTCTTCTCGGGGGGGAGGTGTCCCCACATGGGCAGTATTCCCAGGGTGAAGTGGCTGTGTGTGGGTGTATAGGGGGTGTGAATGTTTGGGGCCTGCAAGGGATGTGTGCATGTGGTTGTGTGGTGGATGTGTTGGTGGGAACTTGCCCATGCTGAGTGGCGGTCTCGAGCAGCCTGGTCTCCTGGTACGCTTGGTGGGTGTTCCTGTCTGGGGGTGGGGTGGGGGGTGGTGAATGGTTACTTGGCTCGTGGGGTGGTGATGCGGCAGCTGATGTCCCTTGCCCCCTGGGGCTTATGCTTGGCTGCTGTGGGGCCACTGCCTGAGATCTTTCTCAGCCACCTTCAGGGCAGGTGTGGTGTCGCCCTTCAGGGGAGGGGGGTCAGACCCTCTGGATTTGGTACTGGTATTTTTTGTGTTATTTGTGCTGTTGTTATTTATGATATTTTGTTCATGTTTTCTGCTCTTATATCTCTCATTTAACAGGTCGTATTTATTTTGTTTGATTGTAATTTCTTTCTTTGTGCAGTTTACTCAGTTTTGGTTCTAGTTATTGTTCCTATTATAATTACTGTACCTCCATGGTTGTTACTGTTAGTATTGTTCATATTCTTTTGTGAGGGTCTTTGCCACCTCCTTCCCCCTTTCCCCTTCACTCCTTCCTTCTCTACTCCACCTCTCTTCTCCCCTCTGTCTCTTCATGTCAGGTCCGGCATTGAAATGTGGTTCAACAAAATCCATCATAAAGATAGTAGAATATCAAGGGAAGCCTCATGTACTTTAAGAAGTTTCCCTTGACAAAGAAAATTTGTTTAGCATTAAAAGGTGACCAGATTACCATTCTGCTGGACTGGATGCTGGACAAGGCAAGTTTCAAAAAAGAGAAAAAAAAAGATATTATTTTTGGATTCCACTTTTCTGTCTGTCCATCCCTCTTTCTTCTTTTCTAATCTAGTTTTATTAGTGCTTGCAACTTTACAGTGTGTTGATGATATCCCTGTGTATCTGCTCGACTGCTTAGTATTCATTGTATTGCCTGATGAGTGCTGTACTGGATATAATATATTCACCTATTGCAGAATGCTGCGCATGTTTGCTTCTTGTGGATTTGTGTCGGTGTGTGTGTCTCTTTGACTGCGTGTTTACACTGCATTGACTGATGTACTGCACAGAGTCAGAGAGATGCATGACCAGACACTTCTGTTATGACAGCTTGCAATGAAAAACCACTTCTCAGTCACCACCCGCTATTGACATCGTCTTCTTTAGCCGTCCATTCTTGTGTCAACCAGCACATTACTCACACAGAATACACAGCGTGGGTGTAGAGTGGCACGGTGGCATTAAGGGCAATGATTAAGGCAGCAGCAACCTCTTTGGCTTCTGACAGTTTATTCATTTTTTACACTTTCTGTCAATTTAAATAATACTGAGGTTGTTCCATGTTGTTTCTCGCTGACTAAGAAGATGAGTAACAAAATGTAAAGGCATTTTACAAAACCAACAAAGTTTAACTGTTATTTACTTTGTCTCTAAAAATACTTACAAAAAGAGATCCCAAATTGTATGGGAAAATATGCGAAATTAAGCAACACAAACTGACAAACAAAAGGGTAATTTTTACATTTAAGTAATTCATAATCAGCATTGTGTTATTCAAATGGTTTGCACAGTATTGTTAGTTACAAAAACTCTTTCAGTGATTTTTTGACTAAAGATCTGACATTCCAGTTTCAGTGTAACCATATCACAGCTGAATGGAGACCAGTGACTGATCTGTTTGAATGGAGTCCTTAAGGAAAAATGGCTCAGCTATCTCAATAAACAACTATTGTGTAAAGCTTTGGGTTCCACAACAATCAGACTACCTCTATGACGATCGTAACATCTTGTTTATAGACTGATCAGATCTAAAACTAACTAAATGATCTTTTTTTTTTTTCAACTTGTCTTGTCCAGTATCCTGACAGCAGAATGGTAGTCTGGCTGCCTTTTGGTGCTAAACAAATTTTACTTTGCCAAAGGAAGCTTAATAAAGTATACAAGGCTTCCCTTGATATTCTACTGTCTTTATTTTGAGTTTTGTTAAAACACATTTCAATGCTGGACCTGACACAAGGCGACAGAGGTGAGGAAAAGAAGGGGGTGAAGAGGAAATGAAGGAGGACATAGTATAGGCCCTCACAAAACAATATGACTAATACGAACAATAACAACCATGAAGAGAATTATAATAGCATCAATAACTAAAACCAGAACTGAGTAAAACTGGACAAAGAGAAACCACAACAGAACTAAATAGATGGGACCTGTTAAATGAGAGATATAAGAGCAGAGAACATGAACAAAACAATAAATAACAACAGCACAAATCATACGGATAATCCGAGTACCAAATCCACACAACAGCAGCTGTTCACATGAATATGTGACAGAGTGAAGCAAAGAGGACACAGACACCGAGGTGAACAGAGACATGTCACCACAACCAGAACCCTTTCGAGATCCAGGGGTCAGCAAAGAGAGCCCCAAGGCCCAAGCAGCCAGCAGAGCCCACAGAGGAGGGGAGTCCGACCCAACCCCCCGAAGGATGACACTGCACGTGCCCCGAAGGTGGCCAAGAATGGACCCAGGCGGAGGCCCTGCAGAAGCCGAGCAGAAGCCCCAGGAACGATGCCGGACGGATGGTGAGATCCGTCCGGCATCTCACCATCCAAAGTTGGAAAGGTCAAAGCCCCCCCTGTCTTTAGTTTGTTGTAACGTATTTAAACTAATACGTGATGGTTTGTTTTTCCCAGAGAAATTTTGATATGTGTGAGTCCAGTGACTTGAACCAGCTGGAGGATGGTTTGATGGGTATCATGGAAAATGCGTAGTTAATTTTAGGTCACACCATAATTTTTACGGTGGCAACTCTCCCCATTAGTGATATGGGTAAGTGCCTCCACCGCAAAAAATAATCCTCAGTCGTTTTCAAGAGTTCAATGTAGTTCATCTTTGTTAGTTCTGACAGTTTGGGTGAAATATTTATACCGAAGTATCTAATATTACCAAAGGATATTGTGATGTTGGGTACACCCTGAAAATTACAGTTAATAGGCAGAGCTGTGGTCTGAGACCAATTAATGGTATAATCTGATATTGATGAGTATTTGTTTATAAGTGTGATTGTCTGAGAAAGGGATGTTTGTGAGTTCTGAAGGAAAAGTAATACATCATCTGCATAAAGACTTATTTTGTGATCTGTATTTCTTGTGTGAATTCCCTTAATTTCTTCATGTTGTTTAATTGCAGCTGCTAAAGATTCGATAAAGATGGCAAAAAGCGAGGGGGAGAGTGGGAAGCCCTGTCTAGTGCTCTAAATGATCATTTTGTGAGACAACAGTTCAAGGTTTTATGACCATTTAGGCCGATTTACAATTGTAATGAGGCCAAACCATGGACAAAACAAATATCTATTTTTATATCACTTATTTATATTATTAAAACCAAAATCTTTCCAATCACAGCTAAGAAATTTGCTCACCTAAAGCCTCCTCTATAAACATTAGAATATTCTGGGAAATCGGGGAACTGATGTGTGTTTCCATCAACATATTCAATGTACATTTTGACATTTTACATGGCAAAGTGCTTCGGGAATAAAAAAAGACAGTAGAACTGCATAACCTGTGAGCTCCCAAGAAGATATTTATTCGCCAAAAGGATGTTTCGGCTATTGGCCCTTCATCACTTTGTTTGGGGATACAGCACAGCTTTTGTAGCAACTGGATGTGCATGTCATTACCTCTTTTCATACAAAATGTTTGGGAAAGCATAATAATAATAATAATAATAATAATAATAATAACAATAATAACAATAAAAAGTTTTAAGGCTTCACTTCAGGTAGTTTTTTTTCCCCCTTTTTTGGGGGGGTGGGGGTAAAAGAACATTCCAGCACAGAAAAAAATAGAAACAAATTTCATATAAAGCCGATTGTGGCTTTACAGTTCACTTCAAATGATATTTCATGGAAATAGCAAGTGATGAACATGCCTGAAGCATTGACAGCAATGACTTCTTGATTTTTTTCACAATTAAAAAAAAAAAAAAAAAATATATA
>JAQQZY010000005.1:49935323-49953035 GCA_030068375.1 Ostorhinchus rueppellii
TATATATACATACACATAGGGGTGAAGAAGCGTGATGGGTCATGGTTGGCGGCATGGGAGGTGGTGCGTGCCCGCGAGGTCCCGCCCAATGCTGCTTGCAGCTTTAATATATTTCTATTTCTTCCAAATCCAGTATCCAGTACAACAAATTCTGTTAACGTAAATTGTTGTTAGTTGTGGAAGTGTATTCTTTATATGATGTTTGTTATGGATGTTGTCCATAACACTGGTCCGGTCCATCTGCCAAAGGTATCTGTGCTAACCCCAATCTACTGTAGGCCATACATTGATTTTTCAAAAGTAAATATGAATATGACATTATTTTCCAATCTATCCACTTTCCCTTACAGATCTTGACATTGGAGATCTGTTTTTGCAACCTAAAATGATACGTAAATGAGAAGTCCAAATGTCAAAAAACTGTCTATTTTGCAATAGTTTTGTATAGTAACAAACTAATACTTCACTGCTGTACTCATGTATGCTTTGGGAGAATTTCTACTTTACTGAATATTTTTTTGTCTGTTTACTTTCACTTTTACTTCACTACATCTCCTAACTCAATTGTATACTTCTACTTCCATACTTTTTAATGTACAGTCTTGTTAATAATATAATATTGTAATTGATAATATTGTATCATTACAAAAAATAAATCAACGGAAATTTGGTGTTTTCACTGCTGAGATTATCAGTGAATAACAAAGTCAGGAAGATGAGTTGTCATTAGGTCTAATCATGTAATGTGCAAGTGCAGACAATGGTGCATAATCAACCTGTTGCTGATCTTTTGATGTGAGGGACAGTTGAATGAAGCTATGCCAAAAAAACAGGTTGTTATGTCCATGATTTAGACTTTAGATTCCTTGTTTATGAAGTGTAAGGTGTAAGCTTCATAGTTATTCTTCTTTTCCTTTTCCTTATAACAACAGTAGCCTACTCATGAGGTTTTTGAAGTGTGTGATGTAGGTATCATTTCCAATATTTTGACTGCTTGTCTTTTACTTTGCCATGTTTTAAAATCCTAGATGAACTTCATAATATTCCAAATTCTGACTAGCTTTTATTGTTATTAACATTCACTTGCACTTTTGCTTTCATTCCTTAAGTACATTGAATTGTAAATCATTTGATATACTTAAGTACAGTAAATACAGTATTAAATGTTTAAAGTCTCTAACACTGCAGCAACAGCAGATTACTGTGCTGTGAAAAAGGAGGAGATGAATCAAGGGTACTAACGTTTCTTTAGAGATCAGTCATGCATCAGACATGTAGTATGGCTGCTGTGATTAAAGTGCAGACTGTCTCCTTGTAGGGTCATGGTCCAGTGTGCCATATTGAGAAGAATCAGCCACTTGAAATAAATTATAAACAACAAAGACTGGAGCAGGAGGTGTGAACAATGTCACAGCATGCAAGGTCTCAAATTAGGGGGTGTTGTACACATTGCACAGTAAGCAAGACCAGACTGCAACTATGGGCAAGGTAATGTAATGTATGAGGCACGAAATATAAAAAAGTCACGAACTGAAAAAACAGATCCTTAGTACATTACAAGGAGTCCTCGTAGTATACTGTAAGGCTTTACAGGAGCTACTGGGCTGATTAAAGAGGTTAATGATCCTTCTTGGGTGAAAAAAAAGTTTTGTCTTGTGTGGAGACCCTATTCCAGTAGAGAGTGTTTGGAACAGATGGTTAGCCTGGTGGGCAGGGATGGTAGCCGCTCTTTCATTTCTGTTCTACAGGCTGATGCAATACATTTCATTTATAAAGTTCATGTTCATTCATCCATTCTGCAGGGGGGGAACTGTCCATGGTTCTTTCACAGGTGCAACTCTGCAACTGCACTCTCTTCTGATCAGTGACTGGAGGGGTGTGTGTGTGTGACTGTAATTGTTAGTGAAAAGTGACAAAGAGGAGTCTATTCCTCTCTCTCGTGCTCTGAATAATTACAATCATCACATACTGTTCAGTTAAAATATCAGGGTTATATAACTGCACTGACAATGCCCTCGGGTGTGTCAAGTGGTAGTGTGTTTGAATGGGAACATAGGGACACTTGTTAAAATGTAAAGGTGCAAACCATCAAGGTTAGTGACTGAGTAAATGTTGTCCTGTTATGCAAGTTTGTTGGTCATTATGGTCCCACAAATTGATAATAACCCTTGGCAAAAAAAACAACAAAAAAAAACCTTTATGTACTTGGAGACTGACAGCAATGTGCCCATTAATGTGACTAATTAACTAAAAAAGCACTTTCCTAGTGGTGACTCTCGCTGCCAAAATCATCAGCCCCCTAAAGTAAAATAAAATACTGCTGTCCACAGATGGGCTGATTCATGCATCAGTTGTTCATTTGAATAAAATCTGAAAGTGGATAAGCTACGGTGAAATTGGCTTAGCAGAAGCATGGACTCAAATGAGCCAGTGTGCTTTGAGATAGTGAATGTAAAGCAGTTGGCTGGAGTATGCCACCATGAATTACATGAAGTCCTCACATTGGGTATAGTCTATCAGAGGTCCAGTCACCTATTGTTAGAAATATATGTAAATAATATTAGGTGAACATAATTACCTCCGCCCAGGAGGTATTGTGATCACCCGAGTTTGTGTGTGTGTGTTTGTTCGTTCGTTCGTTGCAGCAACTTCAACCGACCACAAGGGGGTGGAGGTCTGCACTCTCTGAGTGCTTCTAGGTAACCCATTGTGATAAGTCTGAATTGAACCCTAACGCAGACCCACAAAACAATCAATAAGTTTCAAGTCTTTTACTGAAAGCTCTGGTAATACAAAGTGGAAGTGTAAACCAATGTAACAAAAAGTCTTTATTCCTCTTCATCACCAAAAGGTACGCATAGTTCATGAGGTCCTTTTCCTAAGGTCCTGAGGAGGTCCCACGAAGGATGGGGGGGCACGCTGAGTCGAGGGTCATGGTCGGTCCGGGTCTGTTACCGTGCAATCTGATGGCCTTCGGCTGAGGACTTGGTTGATGGACTGAAGACGGGTCGGGCACCGGGCTGAGGTGAATCTTGAAGGCTGGACTAGAGGCTTGGTCGCTGGACAGAAGATGGGTCAGCACTGGGGCAGGCTGGTTTTCACAGGCTTAGCTTGAGACTAGGTCAAGGGACAGAAGGCTGGTCGGGTACCGGGACAAAGGCTGGCTCTCGAGGTCAAACAGAAGGTAGTCTGTGTTACCAGGGAACAGATAGAACTCTTAGTCAGGCAGAAGCGGGTCAGAACAGGAGACAAGGATTGGAAACTGAGAGCAGAATAGAGTCGAACACCAAAAAGCCAAAACAGGAATGGACGCCGGAAAAAATGTAGAGCAACAACAATCGAGCAAAGCGTAAACAGAGGAGTAGAGTATATATAGAAGGAGAGGGAATGAGGAGCAGGTGTGATCGCAGGTGAGTGGAGTCAGGTAATTAGGTCAGGTTAACTATGTCAGGGTTCAGGGCAGGACAGAAAAAAGAGAAGTAGAGACCAGACTAAAAGGAGCAAAAGGTAGGAAAAAATATAGAAAAAGAGTAGATATATGACACCCATAAAGAACCAAACATCCACTGGCCACCAAAATCATCCACTGACCTAAAATGTTTAATATCTGTTCAATAATTTGTGTAAAATCTTGTTTGTCATCTTTTCATGGTTATCAGATACAACCCATTTGGATGTCCAGAGGGCAGATGGGAGTTATGCTTACTGAAAGATCTTCTGACGGCAGAAACTGTTGTGATTGGTCCAATCAAGCAACCAATGAAAGCAGAGGAAAGGCAGAGAAGTAAGTGCTAAGTGGCTAATGGTTCTTGCTAGAATCATCATCAAGGCCCCGTGTTTTTCATTGCAGGAAGGTACATTTATTTTCCAGTGAAATAATAGTGTGGAATAAAATAGTGTGGAAGTGCTCAGTTAACAGGAAAAGCGATTGTAAATTTTCAGTGTTTATCCATTTTTCTTACGCAGTGGCATGCCTATAATCCTGATACAGTTAGGCACAGCTCTGTATGATCATTATCATTAGCTAACTAACACCACCTAGATGTAGGTTCATCAATTCACAAGTTCATAGTTCACAGTTCACTGTTAGTTCTTCTGCTCCGCCATGGCAAAACATGTGGAAATTAGTTAAATTTTATTTAATTTAGTGTAGTTTAATTCAAATATGCAACAGAACAAATAATCATACTTACTCCTTAAAGATAATGATTCCTCTCAGTGCACTTCAGTCAGTTATGGAGTTCCTCAAGGCTCAGTTCTTGGACCAGTACTGTTTAACTTATACATGATTCCTTTAGGTAACTTAATAGGGAAACTCTGTTAACTTGCATCATTAGGCTGATGATACACAGTTGTTAATTTATTAATCCTGGTGAAGCCAATCAACTAACTAAACTACAGGAGTGCATTAAAGAGATTAAAGATTAGATGATCAACAACTTTCTCTTTTGTAACTCAGACAAAACTTTAGTCATTGTGCTCGGCCCAAGGATTGTTTGCAGTGTCCAGTAAAGTAGTCACCATGGATGGTGTTACCCTGGATCCCAAAACCATTGTGAGGAATATAGGTGTTATTTTCAATCAAGATTTATCATTTAACTCACACATAAAACAGATTTCTAGAACTGCCTTGTTTCAACTGTGTAACAACAGCAGTTATTCAAGGTTTGGAAAAACAGACAAAAGTACTGTTCCTCAAGTAAAGTGCAATTTACATGTCTCAGAATTTGTTGGATATCTCTCCTATCAGTAAACCCTGAGACACTTATCTAATCCAATCTCATCCACGTTAGGTGTCAGTCAACAGGTAACAAGTTAGTCTTGTCAATCTTTACTGGTATCACCTGCAGAAAAAGTAAATAATGGAGGATAAGTTTGAGGGAAATGGAAAAAAATAACCAACTAGGATCTCAGGTTGTACAAATATTCCTGCTGTTTCTTTGTCTTTGTGGATCTTATGTGTGTTTTGGACCTAAATACTTTAGGGAATTATATTCACTGGATGGCTATGAGGAAAACGTGACCATATTTGTTGGGATGGGTATGGATGTTTGATCTGTGGACAGCCTTCAAAACCAAGAAAAGACACATTTCTCACATTTTGCTTAAAAGAAAACAACATTTTGTGTATGTGGTGTGCTGTTGCACTTTGGAATGGTTTATATATTCAGAAAGACGAGTTTGTTAGCTTTTATTTGATGTGCATAAAACGGGGGGGCATCAGAACTGCCAGTGGTTAAACATATCTGCAGAGATGCAGAATGTGAATATCATTAAATTTGAAATAAATAGAAGCCATTTAACTGTTATTATTTGCTATATTTATTTACTACTATTATTATTATTGAATCCCTTGACACCTGCATTTATTTGCAGTTATGAAAAAAAAAAATCACTTATGTTTTTTCTGTTTTTTCTTTCAAGTAAATAGTATTTTAGTTGCATTTTGGAGCGGAGGGGGTTTGATGCGAATTTGTGTCAATCGGCGTGAAGGGGTTAAACATATTTACAGAGGATGGGTCAGATGTCCAGATCACATGATTTGCTTACAACCTGAAAACAAACTAAGAATCAAAATAAAATTACCTTTTGTTTATTTTCCAGATAACTGTTTCTGGCCTTTGATCAGTTAAATTTTCTTAGCAATTTAAGTGTTGATGAGGGCAAAGGTGCCCTTCCAGATCTGCAGAGTTAAGCCATGAGTTGCCAGGCCACAGATTGGCCAATTGGCCTCCAGGAAGCCAAGAGTTGTCCCAGGGTCTCGCTGCAAATGTATATTAAAATTCATTGAATACATTAAAATGATGAGTAAAATGAAATACATCATGGGTAAAATTTAAACCTTTCTGGTCTTTGTGGTTTTTAATGATAAATTAACATATTAGCAATATGAGATGAATGTATAAATACAGACAAGAACCTGACATTTTCAGCCTTCACAATGACCTTTTTTTTTCTGAAAAGACTACTATAGTACTACTACAACCACATTAAACAAAGACGCAGAAATGTAGCGATTCTGTAGGTAAAACGTAGATTTATTCAACTGTATCAAATGCCCTCAGACAAATTTATGAACTTGTGACTTGATAATCCTACCTCAGATTGGTGTAAACTAGCTAATGAAAATGTTCATACATAGCTGTGCTTTAGCTAACTATCAGCATTTTTAGGTATGCTACTGAGTAAAGAAAATGAATACACACATGGGAAATTTACTATTGCTTTGTAATGTTAACTGAATGCTTCCACACTATTTTATCCCACACTGTTATTTCACAGGAAAATAAACTTACCTTCCTGCAATGAAGAACATACAGCCTTGAAAATGATCCTAGCAAGAACTGTATGCCACTTAGCACTTTCTTCTTCCGCCTTTCCTTTGTTTGATGGGTTGCTTGATCAGGCCAATCACAACAGTTTCTCCCCTCAGAAGATCTTTCGGTAAGCAAAACTCCCATCTGCATTTCAGAGGCTCTGTAGTGAACATGGAAACACTATCATCTTCTACAACATTGATTCACCAGTAAAACCTACAAAGTTTGATATGTGACAGTGGATGGAGACACTTGTTTTTCTGTTCAGTTAATAATATATTTTGCTGAAAAAGTCACTGATTAACAAAATCAAATACACAAATTTGCAAACTGAAATAATGAGAAAAAAGCAAAAAAAAAAAATATATTAACTAAACAAACTATGAAATAAGCAACAGAATGAACACAAACAGCCAAAGTTATCAATAAAATGAAAAAAAATGAATAAGAACATCTACAACTTAATAAATAATGAGAAATGACCAACAAAACAAACAAAAACAGATTAAATAATAAATAAAAGGAACCAAATGATTAAAAAAAAATTAACAAAACAATTTAAAATGAACAAAAAAATAAGTGCCACAAACAGAATAAGGTTGTACACACTTGTTTTTGTGTTTAGCAAACGATATCTTTCACTGAAAAATCCCATTATCTACAATTTTATCTGATTTGATACAACCTTTGAATTTACTCTGAGCTATAATGAACATCTACAAGGTCAGTGAATTAAATATAGAAAAAATACCAGAGTTTTAAAGAAAAATGCAGAATATAGAGGATACTATGATAATAAATGGTGATGAATCACTTAAGTAAGGTTAAATATATATATAAAAAAAGGGGGGGACTGACATAAATGTAGCACTGGGTCTTTATGGGTTAAAAGCGCAGTTCTTTTCTGATAAGATAACTGGGTTCATACACATTTTTTCCCCTAAAAAATACAAAATAGGAGTTGAAATAAAGCCTGAAGCAGCATGTAACAATCAATTGGACAGGTACCCATTTAACAAGGCTGGTAAATTTTTGTTTCAACTTAACTTTTCAAAGATGTTCCACATTAAAACTAATGGTAAACTGTTGAGCTGAGGCTTTGTACATCTCTGACATGATGTTGTTCTGTCTTTACCCTTTCAATACCTTTCTTTGATCCCTCTATCATCCAGTTTTCATCTTTTGTATTCCTTCTCTTGTCCACTGTCATTGCTTCATCTTTCTCCTCTCCTTTCCTTCTACAGTTTATTTCAATTGGTAATTACGAGTCGGAGAGAACAAAGATGGCAGGTGGGGTCCTCCAAGGGTCCATTCTTGGATCCCTTCTGTTCAACATCTACATACTGCCTCTTGGCTCTTGGTTCAGCATCTCTTACCACACTTATGCTGATTCATCAAATCAACGAGTGGATGCACCAGAACTCTCTCCAGCTCAATGCAGACAAGACAGAAGTGATTGTTTTTGGCCCAAACAGAGAAAGGTCAAAGGTCAGCGCTCACCTTGACTCCATGTCATTGAACACGACAAACCAAGCCAGAAATCTTGGAGTACTTATTGACTCAAACCTGAATTTTAACAACCATTTAAAAGCTATTACTAAGTCTACCTATTACCACCAGAAAAACATCACTAGAATCAAGGGTTTTCTGTCCAAACAAGATACAGAAAAACTTGTTCATGCATTAATTTTCAGTAGGTTAGATTGTTGTAATGGTGTCTTCACAGGTCTAAACAAAAAAATCTATCAGGCAGCTGAAGCTGATGCTGCTGCCAGAGTCCTGACTAATACCAAGAAACTGGACCACATCACACCGGTCCTCAAATGACTACACTGGCTTCCTGTGAGTCAAAGGACAGAGTTCAAAATCTTACTCATGGTCTACAAAGCACTGAACAGCCTTGGACCCAAATACATCCTAGACTTGTGAGTTCCCTATGAAGCATCCACATCCGAGGTCATCAGGGACAGGTTTACTGTGTGTTCCCAAAATCAGAACCAAGCAAAGTGAAGCAGCATTTAATAATTCTGCTCCTCACCTGTGAAACAAACTTCCTGAATACCTGACGTCTGCTCAAACTGTCAGCTCATTTAAATCAAGCCTGAAAACATTGTTTACTGCAGTTTTCTGTTAAACTCTTAATGTCTTTTAAATCAACTTTAAAGTCACATTTTACTGCTAATGATTTTAATGTGTATTTTAATTTTTGTTCTTTTTATCTTTTTATATTTTAACTTTCTCTTTTTATGCTTCTCTTGTGACACTTTTGTTTTATGTAAAGCACTTTGAATTGTCTTGTACATGAAATGTGCTATACAAATAAACTTGCCTTGCCTTACAGAAAAATCATAGAGTATCTATTTTTTCATGTACCACTCCCTGTCCATCCCTCCCAATTCCACCACCTCTCCTTTCATCGTCTTATCGCCCTGTTGATGCTGTAACTTTTTTCCATCGTCTTTTCACTGCCAGTTTTACAGCCGTTTGTAAATGCTCAGATAAAATGTATCATCAGCCTCGAGAGCCACAGTAAACTACCTGACCTGTCCCAACAAAAGGAGAGTACTTGATAGAAACCATTTTATGACCGCCTTAAATAAGCATAAAATCATTACTATAATTACAATTATAGGGTGAATCAAATTCAGTGTAGTTCTTCTTTATGTGTACATCCAGCAGCATATTGTACTGCAAGTCAAATAAAGAAACAGAGCTCTCTTACCACTGCATAAGTTGAACCCTCAGGCCTCAGAAAGAGAAAGATATTTTACAATATTTTCAGTACAACATTCCTTGTTGCATTTGGATATTTAGATATATTCTCAACAATCATGCAACACAACTGCCACTTACGAAATTTAAAAGCACTGCATATAAAGATGTTTTTGCTTCATCTTTGGTCAAAAAGAGACAATTAAGATACTAAAAATGTTTGAGGATAATCATATAAGTGAGTGACTTTTGTGTGCTTGTTTTCACTGAAACATGGCTAAATGACAACATTCCGGACTCGGCGATACAACTGGAGCAGCTAACATGCTACAGATCCGACAGGGCTCTCGTAGAAGGAGGGAAGACACGTGGTGGCGGCGTCTGTGTTTACCTTCTACATCACCAAATGCATTGACGACGTGACCCACATCAAGAGCATCACCACTCGTGCTAACCGGAAGCCATGGCTAACAGGAGACATCCACAGGCTGCTGAAGGCCAAAGACAAGGCCTTCAAAGCTGGGGACGAATCAGCTCTGAGGACAGCGAGAGCCAACCTGTCCCGTGGCATCAGGAAAGCAAAACAAGATTACACAAACAAGATAACCTCCCACTTCAAGGGCAGCAAGAATGCACAGAGCCTATGGAAGGGCATTCAGGCCATCACAGACTACAAACCTGCACCACGAAGCTGTGAGAGCAACATCACTCTGCTCAACAACCTGAATAGATTCTTTGCATGCTTTGAGGAACAAAACACCACTCGCCCACAGAAAACACCACCACCTTTGCACGACCAGCCTCTGTGCCTGTCTGCTGCCAGCGTGGAGAGTACACTCTCCACCATTAACACCTGGAAAGCAGCGGGTCCAGACAACATTCCTGGTAGTGTGCTGAAAGACTGTGCAGAGGAGCTGAAATATGTCTTCACAGACATCTTTAACACCTCCCTGAGACAAGCCATTGTGCCATCAGGCTTCAAAGCTGCTACCATCTTACCTGTGCCAAAGACATCATCTCCATCCTGCTTCAACGAGTACGTCCTGTGGCACTGACACCCATTATAATGAAGTGCTTTGAACGACTAGTCTTGTCACACCTTAAATCCACCTTGCCCTCCAGCTTGGATCCGTACCAGTTCGCATACAGAGCAAAACGATCCACAGACGATCCAATCTGCTCTGCCCTCCACCCAGTGCTCACCCAACTGGATAAGAAAGACTCATATGTGAGAATGCTGTTCATAGATTTCAGCTCAGCATTCAACACCATAGTAGCACAACAACTCATCTGCAAACTGGACAAACTGGGCCTCAGCACCTCCCTCTGCAACTGGCTGCTGGATTTCCTCAGCCAGAGGCCTCAAGCAGTGCGTGTTGGCAACAACATTTCAAGCAGCATCACCCTGAGCACAGGGGCCCCACAAGGCTGTGTGCTCAGTCCCCTCCTCTTTACCCTGACACCCATGACACATGACTGCACACCAACCCACAGCTCCAACCACCTCGTGAAGTTTGCAGATGACATGACACTGGTGGGCCTCATCACCAATGGCGACGAGACCCACTACAGGAAAGAGGTGGAGTTTCTGACCAGATGGTGCAAAGACAACAACCTCCTGCTAAACGTTAGCAAGACCAAAGAGATTGTTGTGAGCTTCCAGAGAGGCCACACCCAACACCCCCCACTGACCATCGACGGTGCTGCAGCGGAAAGGGTGAGCAGCACCAAGTTCCTGGGTGTGCACATCAGCGATGACCTCTCCTGGACCACCAACACTGCATCACTGGCCAAGAAAGCACAGCAGCGCCTCGACTTCCTGTGCAAGCTGAAGCGGGCAAGTGCTCCACCACCCATCATGACCACGTTCTACAGAGGAACCATTGAGAGCATCCTTACCAGTTGTATCACTGTGTGGGGCGGGAGCTGCACTGACTACAACCGGAAGGCTCTACAACACATCATGAGAACAGCTGAGAGGATAATTGGTGTACCACTCCCCTCCCTGCAAGACCTATACACCACCCACCTCACCTGCAAATCCATCACAATCATCAATGATGCAAGTCACCCTGCACACAGCCTGTTCAGCCTCCTGCCCTCTGGAAAGAGGTACAGGAGTCTCCACTCCCGCACCACCAGACTCACTAACAGCTTCATCCACCAGGCCATTAGGCTGCTGAACCCCCCCTCAGCCCCAGCCAGAAGGAACATCAGGCTGGCTGAAGAACTCTAGGAACATTGGACACCCCCCCCACACACACACATATGTTGATTGCACACACCTGCTGCTAACTGTTATATTTATATTTGCACTACCCATTATTATTATTACTACCACTGTCCAAGTACTGCCTGTGGACTACACTAGCACTGAAACCCTACATTTACAACAACTACCTCTAAATGCACAAAGCTAGAACACTTAGTGTTGTTTTGTCCTGTCATACCCTGCTATGTTCGTAGCTGACTTAGTGTACTTATGTCTTGTCTTGTCATACCTGGTCAGAAGTAGGTTAAGTAGCTGCATTTTATTTTATTTATACTAATTTAGTTTAGGATTTGTCTTGTTGTCCATGTAAACGCATAGGATAATGAGAAATGTAATTTCAATTCCTTTGTATGTCAAGTACATGTGAAGAAATTGACAATAAAACTGACTCTGATAAACACACAGGCTTCATATGGGTAATTAGATATCTGCCAGCATAAATAGCACTCCACTAGAACCACCTTTAATAATTTAATACCATTAACCAACATATATGATGAAGAAAAGGGCAGGTCATGTCTAAGTGGTGCAATCTAGAGGTCAGCAAGATCTGGAGCAATCTAATTAAGTGAAAATGGTGAAATGTGTGTAGGTGGTATGTAGAGACTTTAGAGATTCCAGGTTTAATGTGTTTCTTAGCAGGGTGTACGACTGTGGAATGAGGATTTTGTGCTATATCAGGGTTGTCAAACCGTCCAAAGCTGGCCTGCCAAAGGTTCTGATCTGTCTGCAGGATAATTTAGGAAGTGAAAAAAATTACACTTAAGATTTTAACAATCAAGGGTGTCAAATTCATTTTAGTTCAGGAGCCAAATATAAACCAATATGATCTCATGTAAAATAATAGTATAATAACCTATAAAAAATGACTCTAAATTATCTTGTGGTTTAATAGAAAAAATAACATTACACTATGAAAATATTTACACGTACAAACTATCCTTTATTGAGATGTATGTAAGAATTATTTTACATGAATGTCACCCTGAATGTCACCAGACATTAAGGAATTATGTTCATTTCAAAGACTGATATCACTGACAGTAGTAGGCCAGCCAGAATATTCACATTTGAAAAGCCAAGTGGCCGCTAACAAGTAATGCTTGTGTTGTCATTTTGTGTTTTGGTCTGATGCTCCCCCTTTCACCTATCTCCCAATCACTAAGTCGGTAGTATTTTAGCATCCAGGTTGCTAGTTCCCACTGAGCTGCAGCTGGGAGTATTTCTGATCACAAATGTCTGATGTTATTAATCCTGAAAGGCCTCTTATTATTCCGAAATACATCCTGACCAAGTGAGACACAAAAGAAGGGTATGTATACGAGATGCTTTTGAAACAGAACAATATTCATGGATCAGGAGACCATTCCAGAACCCATGTTCCTGCAGTGGCCACAAGTAGATCAGAAGAACACATTACATCGTTATTAGGAGTCTCTTACCGCATTCACATGAACGAACGCACAGACAGAAATTCACATGACTCATAAGGTGTTTCCATAGACAGTAGTGCATAAATTTGGCGGTATTTGTGGCATTTTTGGAGGGGGTTGAATACAAATTTTGAAGATGGAGTGAATGACTGGACTCAAACACACAGTGCAGAAGGAAATAATGTGTAGTATTAACAGAAAAATAAACTTGAAACAGATCTGCGAAGAGGTAATGCACAGTCCACAGGAAAGAGGATCAGGGGGATAGATGTGTGTGTCTGACAGTTAGTGTTTTTAACATTCAATTCCCTCTATTATTCTTGTGTATCTTTACTTTATTGTCATACTTTCTACTTCAAATTTCTTGATCTGATGTGTTAATATGACTCTTAATTTCTAACAGTACAGGCCAGTTTCCCCACAGTAATGTGTGGTTTCAGCACCACGGACAGCGCACAACCCCAAACACATCAAGCACATATTGTTCCAAAATGCTTTATGAAAAATAGGCTAATGTAGTTTAATGTCTGAAAAGAGCATCAATCATCACCGAATTATGTGTGGGCACCTCTCGAGCTGGGATAGGCTCCGGCACCTCCGCAACCAGAACGAGCAGTTCAGAAAATGAATGAATGAATGAACAGTGCTGTAAGATTAAACTGGCAAGGCAAGGCAAGTTTATTTGTATAGCACAATTCATACACAGGGCAATTCACAGTGGTTTACAAAATGGGAAAAAGACAGGTTAAAAACACACAGTTACAATTAAAACATAATCAATAAAACATAAAAATTAATCAATTAAAATAAAGTAAAAGACAAGAGTGCAGATAGAGCACTTTCAGTTGTTATATGCACAGTTGAACAGAGCTGTTTTCAGCCTGGACTTAAACGTTGTCAGAGTAGAGGCCTGTCTCACATCATCAGGAAGACTGTTCCGCAGTTTAGCTGTGCATGGAAATGAAACACAGCTTCACCATGTTTACTCCTGACCCTGGGCACCAGCAAAAGACCTGTGTTTGAATTGTTATTTATTTATTTATTTTTTGTTTTTTGCAGAGGTCAAAGTTGACACATGAACTTGTCCACATGGAGTTTGGTGATGATTAATCACTGTTCTGGGCTATTAAAAAATGTTAAGATTCATTTATTTATTTTAAATGTTGCATGCTTTAGAATGTCCTTCTTCTGCTCCTGCTAAGATTATGTAATTGTATTTTTCTTTTGTTTAGACATGGTATTGTTTTTTAGATGTTACCTGCTTGACAGTTTCTCAACACGGTGTGCACCTATTGCACACCTGGGATTCCCTCCTCCAGAGACCACCCAAGGGGGGGGTCGGCTTGACCAACTCTGATTGGTCTGTCAAGCTGACCAGCTGATAAATGACACAACAACAGCACATTAGATGATGCTTCTGAGGAAGACAGGAATTACAGTCAAAACTGTCAAGCAGGTCACAAAAAAAAAAAAAATTATACCTTGTCTGAACAAAAGAAAAATATAATTATTCTGCTGCTGTTGGACTGAAACAGCAGCCACACGCACTGGCTCTTCCTATTCTTCATCTTGTAGCTGTAGAAGTTTCAGTCTTGTGGGCATTATTACCACCTTGAATGTGAAGTTCATGACATGGGACTTGAAGTGGGGACTGTTTATATTCCAATCTAAATATTCTGAAACAGAGTAAGATCGTCCAACCATTGACTTGAGAGTGTCGTGCATTTCACATAGGGTTGACATGCATTCAACGTACAACAAAATAATTCATGAAGTGGCCATAAGTCTGATGAAGGAAGGTCTCAAGGCACCCTTATGAAGATTGTGACACAGTGTGTACACACTGTGTACAGTGTTCATACAACACTAAATCATGTAATTTTCTCACAGAGGCCTCAAGATGCTCTGTGTTTTGAACGGCAGCCGTACCAAAACTACTGCTCCCTCCATGAATGTCTATGAATTCCACATCTTGTATGAACCGAGAGATTTGTACAAACCTAAGAAGCTAACCTAAGAAGTTCTGTAATTGAGGCTTAAGAGCCACTGAGGGCCATGGTCTCTTCTCCCAGACCACAGTTTCTTCTCCCGGCCCAGAGACCGCTGGCCCGGTAGAATAGGCCGTGGCCGAATCCCAGGTGAAGAGACCATGCCTGGTATAAATACCGGTGTAGGACTCATTGCTTGGCATGGTAGTGAACCACTTCGCTGGCTTTAGTTTCACTCCATGGCATTGTAAAGCTCAGAGGACTTCTAAAGCACTTGGACATGTTCATCAAACGATTTAGAGAAGCAAATTACGTCATCAAGGTAAGGTATGCAGCATTTAACATGGAGTGTGTCAAGCATCTCTAACTGGAACAGCTTCATGCAAAAGTGGCTGCAATTGTTGTGGAGAGGAGATGACAGCCAAAGGCAACGCACAGAACCAATATGTTCTGAACATATCAACATTTTTGGAATGACGGAAGAAAAATACATAATAAGTTGAGTCATATGAGCCTGACCCTTACACCCTGTTCCACTAGTGGAACATTACCATTAGACCAGGACCAACTTCTGAGAGGCGTCTCTCTCTCTCTCTCACTCTCTCTTGCTCGCACAACACCGGGCAGGTTCTAGTGCTGCATAACATACATAAACACCGCTGTGCACAGTGTTGTGACTGTTCTCCTGAACCGTCTATATAAACACTTATGTGTGTGTGTGTGTGTGGGGGGGGTTCTCTCATGCCAACAGACTTAAAAGTTTTCATTCACCACAGACTGACATACAGACAGAAGCTGTTTATGTCAATAACAGCACACCTCACCACTGATAAACAACAACAGACAAATACCTATCCACCCTCTGTGTGGAAAAAGAGCTAGTTTATATTCATTAGTGTTGGGGTATCTCAGAGCAGTTTTTACAGTGTACTGTCTCCATGACGACAACCGTTAGCACATGCAAAATCCTCACTTAAATACGGTGGTCGACAAGACTTAGCACCTGTGGTCATTTGTGCACTGGTTATTTTGCCTAAAACACTAAAGAAATTTGGCATCCTACTGAATCAAGTTAAATAGATAGTGCTTGCCTTTCACAGACACCATAATGAACTCATTCACAGTTCATTCAACAGGCAGTAAAACAGTGCGTTCAGTTCACGTTCACCCAAAAATATTAACGTGTTCATGAATTATCGTTCAATGAATGTGTTCAGGTACAACACTGGCTGTCAACATAAAGTAGACATAATTTTGGTGGGTCTGTTGATATCACGTTTGCTAGCGGAGCAGAAATGTGTAAAACATGTTGGAAAAATAATTGTATAACATTTTCATCACTCTGTCAGATCACAAATTTTATGTCTCTCGTCGGCAGCCGACCCAAAAAAAGGCTAGGGTCAGGGGGGTTTTGCTAGGGTCGGTCAGGTAAACGGAAACACAACATTTTTTTCCCCCTAGGCCTAAGGTAGAATCATCGTACAAGCCACATTGGAGTATAAGCCGCAGTGTTTAAAGAATGGGAAAACAGTAGTAGCTTATAGTCCAGAATGTATGGTATAGGCTACTGCCACAGTACTGTGGGACTAACCTTCTCATTTGTCTATTACCACACAGCCAATCAACGCCCTCATTATATCATGTGTAGAGGTAACCTGTCACCCTGTCACCACAGTACTGTGGCAATAAGCACTGTGCATACCATGTGTAACTAAGGTCAAGGAGGGGGGCACAAGCCCATATAAACATTTAATTTAATAAAAGGTGCTGATGGTGGTCAATGAGAGTCTGAGGCAAAATTAGATTTAATACATTTATTTACAAACTACTAAAAACCACAATATGTATGATAAAATGTTCTAGCAATTTTAAAATACTAGGGACTGGCTGGCTGCAGATGCGCACAGTGAGAGGTAAAATTATGTCAGGGGCAGAGTACCCACTACACACTCCATGCAAGACACAAACACACAATAAACTACAAGGGGCAAATAAAGCATGCAAGTAAGTGAGTATTATGCAAAATACCACTCGAGGGGTGATGGGGCAGTTGTGAGAGACTCTATCACCAAACCCTCTACAAACTTGGGCAACCACGCTCAGGCCAGACCCTACAATAAAAGGAACAGCAGGTTAAAAATCACATAAAGAGAGAAGTCGGGCAATACACAGTAAACCATCAGCTACGGAAATTACCAAACGTATACTCAAATAGAAAGAAAACTAAATGGAGGGACAAGACCCAAATAAAAACAGCAATGGCCAGGCTCCTAATAGAAAACACATGTAGGCTAGTGTTAATGGCCAAAGTACCTCAACAATCATTTTTTAAAAAGAATAAAAATAATACCTAAATTAAAGCCGCGAGCGGCGATAAAGGGCCCTCGCACCTGCGACTAGAAGCGGGGCATATCGTCACCCGATCCCATCGTCCTTTTCTTTTTGTCCAAGTCAGATGCACAGCCCCAGTAGTGGTTTTAGGTACGGGCAGACCGGTCAGCCGCCTGGGGCGGCATCTCTTTTCCATAACCTATGGGGCAGCACCACGAGTGTCCGCCGCCGCACCCCCGACAGCCACCCCCGAGAGTTGGGGGCGCCAACAGGGGCTTTCACCCAGGGAGTAAATCACTGCAGGAACGCCAGTGCACAGCCCCATCAAGTTTCAAGCGAAAGGTATGCATATATACCACATTTTTAGCACTTCATTCATCGACCACATGGTGGCGCTATGCTATATTTCCATGTATAGGACATAGAAATGTTTGTAGTCGTAATACGCATTACCCGGTGAAAGCACAGCACTGGGAAATACTGCACAGATTTTTTTAGAATTTTTTTTCCATTTTTTAAAAACATACCTAAATTCATCATGCCGCCATCTTGGTATTTTACGAGACTTCAAAAAAATCCTTCGCAGTTCTTCATCGTCAATGTCTTGACCTCATGTGGACCAAACTATAGGCTCATTGGATGTACGGTGTAGGACAAGT
>JAQQZY010000005.1:49953135-49964691 GCA_030068375.1 Ostorhinchus rueppellii
ATGGAGGGTTCCACCCCAAATCCAGCATCCTGAGGCTGTACACAAAGCGAAAGGAGGGAGGCCGAGGACTAGTAAGTGTCAGAACTACTGTCCAGGAGGAAACGACGAACCTCCAGGAATATATCAAGAAGATGGCCCCCAGTGACAAGCTGTTAAATGAATGTCTCAAGCAACAAAAGGCCAATAAGGACGAGGAACCAGAGGGGCTATTGTGGAAGGACAAGCCCTTGCATGGCATGTACCACTGACAGATTGAGGAAGTGGCTGATATGTGGCTGAATGTCTCCTGTCATCAAAACCAAAGATGTTGCAATGAAATATTACATGCGCAACTTTTTTTTTTGGCCAGGGAGTGTAAAAGAAAAAGTGCTTTTGCCGTGTGTGGGGCTTTAAGAAATGAAGGAGTGAATGAATGAGGGGGCAGAGTAGGTGAACCGGGGTGTGTGTGTAATAAAGTATGAGTGAGTGGATGAACAGAGCAGAGTTCAGTTTTTCTGTACAATCTGTTTGTCCTGTTGTTGCTGTGGTTACAACCAACAGTAACCATTTATAATTCTGTTAATAAAGTCACCTGTGGAATAACTTGGGTCATGCTTACACATCCAGCCAGACACACAATAAATCTGTGTAAATAATTAAATTCAATTCAGTGGGTGGGGGGACATGCTGACAGCTAAAGGGGTAAAATCTAGTCGGATGAGGGTGAGGAAGTCCATTCAGACAGGTGAGGGTAAGGGAGGAGGTCCTGAATCACAAATAGTCTATAATAATTCTTCATTCTAACCATAATCAAATCAAATCACTTTATTTTGTCGTTGCACATATTTCAGAGCAATGAAATTTTCTTAATGAGTCTAAACAAAGTGTGTCTATCCACTGTCACTGATTCAACTCCATGGAATGTTAATGCTGTCAGATGACCGGAAACAGTGAGAGCAGAGACATTGTTCTGGGTTAAATAGTTAACACACCCACTGGCGAACACCCTTTAATGCAAATAGTGAGCAAAGGATGATTTAGTGAACACAATGAGCCCAGAAATGGATTTTGTGTCCGTTTAACCTCTGCATTCGCTTACCATTTGTGTTAAATGGCACAGAAATGGGTGGGCTCACTATTTAACCCAGAAACAAGTCCCTGCTTTCTAATTAAATGAAAACATACCAGGTGAGTCCAACTGACTGCAATTAAACTCCGCTCTCAAATTGCAGTGCCCCCCAGTGTTCAAAATTAACTAATAAACACCCAGTGCTAGTTTTGTTTTGAAAGGATTTTTTTCTCTATTTAACTTTTCTTAAAGTTGGGGTGGGATATGTTTTCCCAGAGCATTATTTACTACATTGCTTAAAATCTCCTTCACACCCCAATTACAACCAATTAATTGAATGCTCAAAACACATGGATTAAAAAAAAGTGTAGTCACCTATGGGATGGACAGGACTGAAAAAACACTATCCAATCATTTTAACTGGCTCACTGAAATAATTGAATGATGATATGTATCAAACTCAAATGCCATTTGTCCCTCCTCCTACTGCATATACCCTTCTTAGTGCATGAATCATGCATTCACAGAGGCTTGGAGCACTGGTACAGGAAATGAAGCCAGAGCCAGAGCTTGGCTAGCTATATTAGTAATATTAGGATGTAAAGTTCATATTTAGGAGACTGTTTTAGCAAACTGTTTTGTCACTAACATAAATCACCGGGCGACACGGTGGTGCAGTGGTTAGCACTCGTGCCTCACAACAAGACCGGGTTCGATTCCCGGGCGGGACCTTTCTCCGGATACTCCGGTTTCCTCCCACAATTCAAAGACATCCACTGATAGGTTAATCGGCTAATCTAAATTGCCCATACGTGTGAATGTGAGAGTGATTGTTCGTCTCTATATGTCAGCCCTGCGATGAACTGGCGACTTGTCCAGGGTATACCCCGCCTTCGCCCCTGGGCAGCTGGGATAAGCTCCATGCGACCCCCGTGACCCTAGTGAGGATAAAGCAGGTATAGAAAATGAATGAATGAACATAAATCACCAGGGAATGTAACATTAGCCAGCTAGGTATGAATTGGGGCAGTTCTGTAAGAGTGGGGGTGTTGGAGGAGACTGAATGAGGTACATGCTAGAGCCGAGGTCGTTCGAATTGTGTAGTGCTCGTGAACCATTGGAAACAAGCATTGCATTTGCCAGTATTCTGAAGGTGTGGCTTCGGGGGGTTGTCTGAAAAAAGGGGTTTGGACTTTTGAATTGTGCATTTTCAAAATGTAACTTGCTCAAACCATTTTTCCAAGAACTCCTGCCCCACCTTTAAGTGATTAATCACCATTTATTATATGATTCTCTATATTTTGCATGCTTTGCTGTAAACCATGTATTTTTCTATATTTATAGGGCAGCTGTGGCTCATTGGTAGAGCGGGTCTTCCAATGACCAAAGAGTTGGAGGTTCAAATCCTGGCTCTGGCTGTCCAAGTGTCAAAGTGTCCTGGAGCAAGACACTGAACCCTAAATTGCTCCCAGTAGGGTCTGGGGCAGCACTTTGCATGACAGCAACCACCTACTAGCGTGTGTGTGAATGGGTGAATGTGAGGCTTTGTAAAGCGCTTTGGGTACCATGAAGGTGTAGAAGTGCACTATATAAGTGCAGTCCATTTAATTTCTTACATTTGATTTTGATGTTCATGAAAACTCAAAGTGATTTCAAAGGTTATTGTAGCAAAACAGATAAAACTGAAGAAAATGTGACTTTTCAGCTAAATATATCAATAACAACACATGAGCCAAACGTCTCCATCCACTTTCATTTATCAGACTCCATGGGTTTTACTGGTGAATCAATGCTATAGAGGATGACTGCTTTCACTATGGAGCCTCTGAACATCCAAATAGGTCATATATGATGACCTGAAAAGATGACCAACTGCATTTTATACAAATTATTTACATGTATTAATAGGATTAGCGGATCAACAGGTATTAAACATTTTAGATCAGTGGTTGGCTTTGGTCACTGGTGGATGTTTGGGTCTTTATGAGTAAAATGGGCTCCACTCTGAGCCTGACTCAACAACATACAGCATAATAAATAAATAAATTCTGTGCCTACATATTTACCCATTAACTTGCATGTGTTTCCGCTGTTTTTTTCAAACTGTGACTTTGACTCTTAAATGGTCTGTGAGGGTTAACTGTTTCTTAAAAGAGCAAAAAAGGTCAATGATATGTTGTCATTGATAAAGATTGAAAACCTCAGGTCTTTGAGGATATGTTATGGGAACACTTTTTCAAGTGCTTGGACTCCATTTCTCACATACTTGGAGGAAGTTAGATTGAACGAAGGATTGTATCTGTATACCAGTGACTGTCTTCTGCCTCTGCCCCTCTTTCTTTAAGAAAGGACTGGCTAGTTAATAAATCAATTCCTTATTACACACATCTGAGCACATCTTGTTTTTTTGTTTTAATAGATTTGTAAACTGTAAAATATATCTATTTTTTTAAAGCACAGAAAAAATCAAGGTGTGAAATTATGTGATGAGTTTCAAGAAAGCTTCACAAGATCTTTGAAAAGCATCAGTTCAGCTGATGGAAGTAGGATAATAGAGCAAGTCATGGTGAGCAGGTGAGAGGAAAAGAAAGTCAGACAAATAATAGAAATGGATGGCAGATGGATGATGAGAAACTAAAGGAACAAAAGAACTGACAGACCTGTAGACATAATGTGGAAGGAAATGAAAAAGAGTAAGTGAGAAGAAGAAAGTGGAGGGAGGGAGGAAGTGGACCGTTATCAGGGTGCCCCAGCCTCGGCAAATATAATGTAGCAGTAGAGTTACAGGCATTTATGGTGGAAACCCCATTTGCATTGAATGAGAGGCCTAAGCCAAAACCTTCTGGCTGGACACCTATCCCAGATGGAGCTGCAGAGAACCTTACCTACTGTCTGACTACTTCTACCCCTTTATGTCCCTGTCAGAACCAGTTCAAGCAACACAATCCATCTAATTTCACTTATCCTCCTCTCAAATACATTTGGATCCCTGCTTTATGTACTGTATCACAGAGTTGCTCCCACATTTCGGCCCTTTTTCTTGGACTTTTCTTGGGACACTCACTGGATGACACAAAAAGGTGCAGAGAACTGTCACTATACATAAACCACCAGTGTCTTATGAAGCCAAATCCAGTCACTATGTCTACTGAGGCTCACACGAGAAATAGATCAAAGAAAAAGAAGAGTGATAAAAAGTGACACAAGCAGTCCAAAAAGAATTTAGAAATGCAGCCTTTCTATGTTTTATATGGTAGCAGTATTTTTCCTTTTTTTAAGCAAATGACAGGGAAAGAGGAAAGCAATTAGGTAAATGCATGAATTTAAAAAATGTAAGTTGTTTTTATGTATTTATTTAAGTTAATTCTTCTATTATGTTTGGGGTCAGTTAACTCCCTTAAATGTTTACAGTCTCCAAATAAATGATTGTGAAATGATTTTTAAAATCTTTGTCATTTAACCTCTACAGACCCAAACATCCACCAGTGACCAAAGCCAGCCACTAATCTAAAAAATTAAATGTATAAAGAAAAATTAAATATACAATAAATTAAAAATAGGGAAATTTAAAGTGAAAAATATGAAATACAAAGGATAATATAAAAATGGTGATAAATTACTTGAGATTGGTTAAATAGAGAAAAATTGGGAACAAACACAAAAGTAGCATGGGTCTTTATGGGTTAAAATAATTAGATAACAACTATGACAAAACTGTTACATTAGCAAATAAATTAAGTAACCAAAATCAGGTAACATGTGGCAAAGAAACTATATGCAGGCTGATTTAAAAAAAAAAAAAGTTTCCCACTCTAATATTATTTTATATATAATATTAAATTCTAATATTTCATTGGACAACCTTTAGCTTTGATTTTGATACTGTCCATCATTGTTGTTCAGCATTGTTTTGATATCTTTATGCAATGTCACAACCTTTTTCGTTTTCCTGAATTAATCCAGGATCATAACACTTCCCCCATAAATTTGTACTGTAGGCATTAGACATGATGGGTAATCACTACATCTGCCTCAGTGACTCTGGAACAGGGTCAATCTCATCAGACCACATCACATTTATCCGTTGAAACACAGTACAATCTTTGTGTTCTCTGTAAACTGATGGTAGTTTAAGACATAAAGAAGAAGTTGTTGGAAGCTGAAATATGTCTTATTTACTTTAATTCCTTATACTAAGTTTTTCTGACAAGACTCAGAATATTTTTAATCCTATTGCTGAGCTCTAAGAAATGGTCCAGATCCAGGTCCAATACCTCCAGATTATGGTCAGCTTCAAACATCTAATACACAGTGGAAGGACAGATATTAAAAATTGTACCTGTGAATTTTTATTGTACTTATTTTCTTGTAAACCACTGATTTGTGCATCAATTGCATCCATGTGTCTCCCCCAACTTCCCCCTTCTCCCCTAGTCTCTCTGTATCTCTATCTCTGTTTGTCTTTACCCTCTCTGTTTTACCCCAAGTGGTCAAGGCAGATGGCCAACTTTCAGGAGTCAGCGCCTGCTCGAGGTTTCTGCCTGTTAAAAAGAAGTTTTTCCTCACCACTGTCACCAATCACAAGTGTTTGCGCTTGGAGAATTCTGTTGGAGTTTTGTAAATGGGCTTGAGTCTGGTTTTGACTGGCTCCATATGTAAAGTGTCATTAGATAACTTTTGTTTTGATTTGGCACTATATAAATACAATTTGATTTGATTTTGATTTGATTTCCAAATTCATCTCAGGAATAACATGGACCAAATGCTGTAGATCTAAAATTTTATTGACTCTTCCAATATCAAAACACTGTCTCTATAAATAATTTTCTGCTTTCTTGTGTTAATAAACTCCAAATCTTTCTCTGTGTTTTAGTGCAATTTTTAAATTTAATTAAATTATGAAAATATTTACATTCACAAACTGTCCAAAGGGAAAAAAAAAGATGTGAATAACCTGAAAAAACAGAAATTTTCTGAGAAAAACACATGCAGTCTTAGTAATATTATGCCTCAAGATATCATTTAAATATGTGCATCGTGGATCAGTTCTACAAGTACACAAAACATTTAGTAATAGGCAGAACATTGTGAAATTGCACTTTGGACATTTCAGGTTGTTCATATTTCCTCAGGTTATTCAGATTTTATTGTTAAAGGATAGTTGGCTATGGTAAATATTTTATTAATTTAATTGGGTTTTTTGCACTAAAAAATATTCTTAGAAATAAGATGAAGTTGTTAAAACACCAAAATGAACATTCTTTCCTCTTTGAGCTTGGTCAGATTATAAGGGGATTTGCATAATCATGTAGTAGGTACTCAGGATGTATAAGAGAGGTGAGGAATGTTTTGTACTTAAAGGGCTATTTAAGGGGTCAACAATCTTCAATTACAATGACTTTCTGGATGATTAAATCATTAGGGTCAAATTGATCTCAAGAATAATATTAAAGGTAACAGAAGGTTTTGAGGCTTCTTTTTAAGCATATTTGGAGCATTGTTGACCTAAAAACATGGATGCACTTAAATCTGAGAGTTAGCAATGGTAATAATCTTAAAAGCGTTCCTTGTGGAAAGTGAAAGCAGATCATTTGGGGGGGGGCAATGATAGACTGTGATTAAGTCAGAGTGACAGGGTGACTAGTTCCAAGGTCTCTGAAAAGCTGAAGTAAAAAAACACTTGATGCCACATCAAGGACCCACCAAGGTTCATTTAGCTCAAAACTAAGAGTAAAATATAGTTCCACAGAGTGAAAAGAGCTGGAAGCTTATCAACTTTTTTCATTACTGCCTGTGCTCTCAGAAGGTTGTCTTTTATGTTATGGTTCAACAGGCTTTTGTCGCAAATGAATAGATGAGGGACTGTGACTGAGGGAAACTGGAGGATAAGAGGAGCGACAAATGTACAATAAAAAAGACAGTATAACTTCAGTAACTCTCAGTAAGATATTGTCTCTCTGTTATCCTCAGTTCCAAAAAGAAGAGAACCAGTGATATTAATAAATGAGCTTCTATCTTCTATTTTCAGATGCAGCCTGCTAGTACAATTTCACTTATGTTTAAAAACAAAAATAGTTCTTCAAAAATCAACATGAGACTAAAAAAGTTGTGTCTTCCACCCATCAAGAGTCTTTATGTGTGAGTTGAATAAAATCAGAGGATTTATAGACAACAAAAAGTGTGCTTGTAGTCTTTCAAAGTGGGGTTTCCTGAAAAATTTGAATGAATGCTGTCTAATAAATCAGGAATCTTGTAGCATCAGGCACAGATTGTTGTTAATACACATAACAGTAGAGATTTTACAGTTCAATTTTCTTCAAGTTTTACCTCTTTGAAACTAATAGCATTCATAGGGCCTGTAGGACTGGGACCAAATATGTAAAAAAAAAAAAAAAAAAAAAAAAAAAATACTGAAAACCATTAGTAGCCACATAAATCATATACTGTTTCACTATGTGCTTCCACACACAGCTGGGTGGAGGTGGTGAATCAAATTTTGAGTTGCTGTATGTATTTACTTTGGGATCAGATGTTGCACTGCACTGTTCATTACTGTACAACTATAGTATTGAATTGTAATATTTATTATAGTTTATTTTTGCCAACCCAGCTATAAAACAGTATTTCTGACCAATCCCTACTCCCCTGTGGGTATAATAAAGGATATCTTAGATGAAAATATAACATTTCTGGGGGGCACTGCCATTAAGGCTGGAAAGGAGAGCAGGGAGGAATCATCAGGACACAGTTTCATGTCCATATTGAAATAGATCTAACAATATCACCAGTAAAATCATTGATGAAAATGCCTTATATCTATTTTCAGAAGCTGTGGAGGCTGTTCTGCATCATCCCTAAATCATCCTGCAATGTTAAGATGTGACTTTTTCCTCTGTTGTGTGTCAAGTCACTTTAAAAATACTACATGGAAGGTGATATAAATGTTTTCTGAGCAGGTGCATACAGATATAGAAGACAGAGGGAGACTTGATGCATGAGGGTCGTGCATGGGTGGGTGAGGGTGTTCATGTTTCCATCAGATGTGTTGTGATCTGTGTTGCAAGTATCCCAGGCCCTGCTTAGCACTCTGCTTCACCTGAAATATATGTCTACTTATGAGGAGCATCAAATGAATAGATAAGATAGGCTGTAATTCAGAAATGGCAAAAGACTAAATTTTATAGATGAAACCTAAAATGGAAATAATAAACACTCATTGAAAAACTGATACTAATTAGTATATGAAAGGTTTTATGAGGAGTTTTTCCTTACTTGAACTGAGAGTCTAAGGACAGTGGATGTTGTATATTTTACAGATCCTGAAACCTTTAGAGGCAAATCTCATGTGTGATATGGAATGATCTGAATAAAATTGCCCAGCTTTCTACAGCTGTACCAAGTGGAGGATATCTACCTGTCCAGATGCTGGATCAGGGCCTCCAGCATCATCAAGGACCATATCCACCCTGCAAGACCACCTCTGATCTTTTGCCCTCTGGCAGATAAAATAAAAATTTTTAATCCTGTACCACAAGAATGAACATTTGTATCTACACTATCCCAGAGCTATTACACAACAGCACTTGATACCTTTTAAAGGAGAATTCCGGCAATTTTATAAACATAGCTCATCTGCTTGAGGTCAAAGGAAGTTGGCCAAAGGGAAAACCGTGAGAAATTTTCATGCGGGCTGCGCAAAGTTATTCTCTTGCACTGTTTTCCTCAAAAGCGGGCGTTACCGGGCAAGCTTTAAACCCTCTGTCAAAGTCTGAACTGCTATCAAAATGCCTTTGAGCATAATGCCCGTGGTGTGTGGGTCCATACAAGTCAACCAAGACCACCCATTTAACATGAGCTAGCACAGGCACCTTACAGTTTGAGCTTTTAGAAATAGCACACAATAGCACGCCTACCTTCCAGGTTCCACAGCAGCCCGCACAAATCGATCACCGAGGTCATACAATCCTGTAATCCATAACTGTCTTTTTCCTCTACGGAAAACGACCCCTGAACACTGTCATAATTATTATACTAAGAAAACACGCTGCAGTAGCTTCAACATCCAGTTCCTGACTATGTTTACAGCAAAAAACGCACACTTAGCAGCTGAACCAGAACCGGAAACCCCGCAGGGGTCACAACCCCATTTCTCCCAGTCCTTCACAATAAAATAACCCAACTAATAGAACACACTAAACTCTGACAAACCATAACCTTTAAAGATTCCATCCATTACAGTATAATAATTATGACAGTGTTCAGGGGTCGTATTACAGTATTATTTTATTGTAACGTATGAGCCCTGTGTTTTGTCTTAGTCTTTGACAGTTTTTCTCATGCCTTTGTCAGTGACTTACCCGCGTTATTTTCTGGATTGACCTGCCTGTTTATGAACCCTCTTTGACCTTGAACCTCCTGCGTTTTGCCTTTTCCCTCGTCTACTCTACTGTCTGCCTGAACCAACCTTCTGGTTACAGACCCCCGAGCCTGCCTAAGCCCTCCCGGTACCTCAGCCCTGTTGGATGGATCTTCTGGTTTTTTGGACTCTGCTCTGAACTGTACTCTGCCTCGTCTGAACCTTTTTTGTACTTTTGCTGATCTGTTGTTGTATTGGTTTTGTCTTTTGTCTTTTTGACCAGAGCTCGCCTATCCCTTATCGGTACCTCAGTCTGGTTTTCCTGTTTCCTTGGTTTTGACCCCTGGGGCATCCCTGACCCACGAGCTTGGTTTTCCCTTCTGGACCACAAGTGTTCCATCATTAATCCTCAGAAAGATTTATCACCTGTTGTGCCAGAAATAAATAGTTTTTTAACACCTATAACGGTTGTTCCCGTGTTTCTCTGCATTTGGGTATATCTGTCTTGGTCCGGACATGACATTACACTCTACAGACCTATCCTCAACGCTGTTCCTGAATAATGACAAAGGAAAGGCTGTTTAGAGCATTAGCCCATTAAAAGCAAATGAGCCATTTCTCATCCCACCCCCACCAGGTTGATGATTGTGCTGCTCTGTCCCATTCAGCCATCTTTGCAGTTTTCAAGATACAGTATGCTGGTCTACTGATTAAAAAAAAAAACTTTTTGGAAATTATATTTTATAAGAATTTATAATTAATAATGGCAACACTGGCAAACTGTAGACTTCAGCCTTATAGGTAAGAGCAAGAGTCTGACCTGGAATGTGAGGACAGCGAAGAAGAACCTGTACAACCATGACTTCGTATGGTTCATTATGGTTTGTTTATTTGTTTTCTATTAAGCGCTATCATAATAATAATTGCTGTCGTATAAACACATATCACAAGCTGTCTAAAGTACAATTCACTCATTTTAGTGTTAATTGTAGCTTACAACTTGTGTGTCTCCAACATTGCTGGAGACACTTGGAACTGACCTCTCAATTAACTGCAGGTTTAAAGCAAATCCCATTTTGTATTGGCCGAGGTTGCTAAAACACTGGTCTTCAAAGTGGTTAGCGCAGACAAGCCCTTCTTATGTTTTCAGACACTGCAGGTTGGTGTAGTGACTTGTGTTAGTTAAAGGGGTCATATTATGAAAAATCGACTTTTGAGCAGTTTCCTATCAATAATAAGCATCACCGAGGTGTCAACAATTCCTCCAAGTATGAAAAAAATCCATTTTGTCCCTCTTTAGTGTTCTCCTTATTTCTAAGATATGAGCTTCAAACGGGCAGATTGCCCTTCTGTGACTTGGTGACGGCAGCAAGTCACGGAAGTGCACTCGACCTGCACCCTTCAGGTTAGTGGCACCGCCTCTGAAAAAGGTTTGCCACACCCACAGAAATTTAAGAAGCCGCGTCATTTTTTTCTGCTTGCAAACGCTCCAGTGAGAACAATGGTGACAGGAGGATCAGGAAGAAAGCATTGCTCTGTTTCTGGCTGCACAAATGAGCATCCCAGTCTTTTTGTTTAGTCTTTGAGAAGACAGTGGATTAATTTTGTTTTTGAAGGACGTGTACCGACCGCAGTTCCAAAACTGCTATATGTGTGTGCTATCCATTTTGCGAAGGACTGCTTTCTTAATGAAAGCCAGTTCAAAGCTGTATTTGGCCACAGTTTAAACAAAAAGAAAGGATCGGTCCCAACGGTTCGTGACACGACTACAAATGTGGAAAATGTAAGTTTTTAACATTTCATTTTGATTGTGTGTTTTTAGCATTGCGGCTAACGTAAGGCAACGTTCCTGTTGTAAACTAGCGGGTAGACTTAGCAGTAAACTTCAAGAATATACGAGGAGAGATAAGTATAACATTACTACACTGTTTATAAATTGCTCATTCACCAGAAGAGCTCGAAGTAATGATGAGAATGCGACGATGAAGCCCTTAAGCAGGAGCTAACATCTGAGTAAGAGTGTAACACACAAAGTAAACTTTTTATAATTGAAAGAGCACAGTGTCTGTATCTTACAGAGATGTATAGTAACGAAGTAGAACCACTTAAGTACTGTACTTAAGTACTAAAATGCAGTATCTGTACTTTTTTG
>JAQQZY010000005.1:49986043-49999788 GCA_030068375.1 Ostorhinchus rueppellii
TCTCTACACATTTGCTACACTCTGGCTGACTCAGAAATGAGGCCCAATGTCCAAAAAACCGGAGTGTCACTTTAAACCCAGTTGCGTGGGACTGGTTGACATAACCAAGTTAAGTAAATCTGACGTTTTATTTCTTCGAGTGTAGTGATGGGGGCACTAGGGGCAGTAACCTCCAAACTGAGTGGATGGAACCAGCAGATACCAGGAACAACATCAGAGATCTTTGCCAAAAAGAGAACAGTCCTAGGAACAGTAAAGACCCCGTACAGAACCTTCAGGCTCCCAGGCCTCTGGTAGAGGATATCTGAATCATATACCTTCATCATTGGTGTTGAATATGTTGCAAGCTAGTAGTTTACAGAAATATTTCCAGGGGCTTCATGGTTAATATTCTTTCATAGACCCAGAGGAAACATGCCAAAAATTGTGTTTTATCCAGCCAATAAGAGTAACTTCACTTAGCCTTCTGACTACCACCAATCTCCTTTTTCTTTTGGTCTGTAATGCATTTTTTTGGCATCAACTTTTATGTTGAACCACATTTTTTTCACCTTTGCCACAGTACGCTTCTCTGGGGATACTACGTTTGCAGCCTCAGTTATTGTAGTCCAAGCATAATTTTTTTTCTTACTATCGTCACCCCCGTGGAGACATATTCCTTTTCTGGATTCCACCTCGGACACAATTGTTTCGATTTCTGTGATTGTAAAGCTCTTGTTTTTTGCCTTTTGGTGCCATCGTGTCTAACAAACTGTGAAATTTGCTACTTCTCTCCTCGCATAACCACTTCCTTCATTCACAAATCAACTATAGGCAAGCAATTTCCACATATGAAAAAATGAGGGTGTGGTAGTATGCTAATCACAAATTGTGAGCACGTATCTGTGAGTGTAGAATGATTCTGATTCACACACATATACAAGGTGGTGAGAACAAAATTGGCCGGTGCACAGGTGTCATAAATTCCACAGTGATTTTGTGTACGCACTTATTTTGTGCGCAAAGTAAGAACATTTTTGCACAGATTTTGGCTTTTAAAAGATATGGTCCTAAACTTTTGAATTGAATTTGAATTTAAATTAATTGAATTTTTCAACAGGTTTGTAGATGTATATTAGGGTTATTGGCATGTTGAGGGTAATCATATTCTCAGTGACTGGCGCAGGGTGACAGATAAATGATGGGCTCTGCTCTGCTGACTTTTTGAATTACCCACAATCCCCTGATACATACTGTTGTCAATGACATACAAGGAAGCCCAGTAGAATTAGAGGCTAAGATAGGAATCATGTAGAGTCAAGGATCAAAGCCTTTGGGATTTTTTAAATGTTAAAGAACAATCAAAAGTACTCCCTGAGGACTTCACCTTTTCGTAAGATAAGTATATAACTTGTTGCAAGATTAGTATTTTTTTTCCCCTAAATTATTTTAAGGATATGCTCAAATAATCATAAAGGTAAAACATAAAGGTATGTTTATCTGAAAATCCTGTTGAAATGAAGTAAAAATAAAATAAAACAATGAAATACAAACCTATTTCAATCATGTTTCACACCTTTATCTAATCATGCAAAGATCAATAAGTATGTCATTACTAGTTTATTTAATTTGTCCACTGGCTCATGATTCTGCCAGGCCCTGCAGTTTTACCATCCAGCTTGGGTTGCAAGTTTCTCTGCATAAAAATTCACAGCAAAGTGTGTTTTGGCTGTAGAAATCAGAGAAGAGTGATGAAAGAAAGGAACTGACACCAGGGCTGGGATTTCATGGTGCATTCAAAGCAGCAGATATGTCCTTATGTAAGAGAGCAGCCAGTCATACTTTGTGGAATTTTTTCCCTATTTATTTACATGAAGAACAAAGCTGGGGTTACAGATTTATGGTGATCACAGTACAGAACTGCTGCAGTCAAGAATAAATCCCCCAATCCTCCAGTGGGATGAGAGGAGGTGAGAGTCTGAAGCCCTGAGGACTATATTACCATTTTTTACTCTGAAAGAGGACATCCAAATTTGAAATAAAACATCCCATAATGCTTTTGTTGTTGTTGTTTTGATGCTACAATAATCCATCTCTGTTTATTCAATAAATAAATGAATAATTATGGTCCTATTTGCATGCCTACAGGGTAGAGTGATTAATGACATAAACGAAATTAACCAATAGATGGCTCTAATGGACTTTTAGTGCAAAGCTGGTGTAAAAGTTGTAAAATCAATTACACAGAAGTGCTGAGGGCCTTTTAAGCAGGGCATGTGTAGCTCTGTGTGTGCCCAACTATGCAAGCAACAAACTGCATGAGTGATTACTTGTGACGGCATCTTGTGTGTTGGGTGAAAGATGCCAAGTTACACTGAGGCAGATCTGGCATAACACACAAACTGCTCTTCCTTAATTAATTTTATCTCAAGTATTACAGGGAAATGCTGAAATTGGGTTGGGTGATATCACAATAGAAAAAAAACTTATTTGAGATAAACAATCATCACGATAAATATCAAATTATCATTCATTCATTCATTCATCTTCTATACCCGCTTTATCCTCACTAGGGTCACGAAGGGTCGCACGGAGCCTATCCCAGCTACTTAGGGCGAAGGCGGGGTACACCCTGGACAAGTCGCCAGTTCATCACAGGGCTGACAGATAGAGACAAACAATCATTCTCACATTCACACCTATGGGCAATTTAGATTAGCCGATTAACCTATCAATGCATGTCTTTGGATTATGCATGTATTTGGAAATTATCATTTCATCATTTATCATGTCAGGGAAAGTTCAAAATGTGTTACTGTGATGGTGCTGTCTTGTGATGAAAATATATTTTATTCAAAATTTTAAAGCGGTATCACCAAGGAGAAATGAATCCCCATGACCTTCAAGGACCAAGTAGTTTAGAAAATCAATTGATGGATGGATGGATGAACTCTAATCTAAAATATGTGATCTTCAAGATCAAACTATAGTTTGTTCTGGTGTGACAGAATAAGAGTAAGTAGACCAATCCAGTGGTTTTTACCCTTAGCCACACTGGCCACAGGATATTGTCATCAGTTGGTCACCTGTCCATCTGTCCAAAAACTTTGGCATGCACTGATAGGTCAGGCCACTGGGCACAGTAGTGCACCTGATATGTCAGGCTGAGGGTTTTCAAGTGCGTGCACATTATATTTCATGTTGGTATTTCCTTCCATTATTGTAAACTGTTTCCTGTAGTATCATATATCCTGACCACAATAATACTGATATCTTATAAAACAAACAGTTTTCTGTAGATTTTGCCATCTTGTCCTCATGTAAATAACATTTTAGGTCACTGAAGTGGAGATTTAAAAAAAAAAAAAAAACACCTTCCAAGGTGAAGAACAAAGGGGAGCTGTTAGAAAACAATGGCATCACACTCCAATTCATGCAAGCCTGTTATTGTTTTGTGTAATGAAGACACACAAGAAATGTTCGATATAAGCCACAAAGGTGCAGTAAAAAATAAAGTGCAAAGTCAGTGTATTACGTGGGAGACTTTGGTCATATGACTTGACTTCAGTTACAAATATGTGACACGTGACTTGTGACTTAAAGTTGACAGATGACTTCACAAATCATTCTGCTCAGGAACATAATGAGAAGTCACATTTGATTTTTGAAACACAATTGAGTTATTTCTAATGTATTGGGTGTCAATCATCATAAAACAAGCAGTAATCTAAATAATCAGAGGGAATGAAGAATGCAGTGGACTGTTAAAACACCACTCACCACTGCTGTTCATTTAGGAGCAGTGCTGTATAGCAACTAAGTAATAACACTTCACTGATATATCATTTAAGATAAAGATAAGACTGAGAAATCAGTCATTTATGGTGACTGATTTATCAGTATTTTCTGTTAATATACAATAGTACATGTGCATAACTGTAGAGTAACTACTTTTGTCACTTGTAGCTGTACTCAATTATGTTTTGGGATACTTTGTACTCTACCGAGTATTTTTTTATTCTTTTTAGTTTCACTTTTCCAATCCAATCCATTTCCTCAATACATTTTTAATGTGCAGTATCATTATTCATTACAAAAATAAATTCAAGGAAATTTGGTGTTTTCACCACTGAGATTACCGGTGACTGCAACAAAGTCAGGAAGCTGATTTGTCATTGGGCCAAATCATGTAATGCACAAGCGCAAACAACAGTCCACACTCAAACTGTCAGTGATCTATTGATGTGAGGGACAGAAGTTATGATAGTGTGATATAGGCATCATTTTCAATATTTGACTATTCTTTCATTTTACCATGTTTAAAATTGGATAAAATTTATAATATTCAAAATTCTTTCTGCCTTTGGTTGTCAGTAACATTTATTTGTTCTTTTACTTTAATTGAGTACATTTAATTGTAGATTATTTAATAGACTTCAGTACAGAAAATACCAGATACATGAATATTTTAGCTTGAGTAGTATTTCAGTTGGTGACTTAAACTTCTATTAAAGTTATTTTTTGGTAGGGTACCTGTACCCTCAAGTGTGATTTTGCAGTGCTTTATACAACACTGTTAAAGAGGCTGATAATGGATGTATGACAGATCATCAGAAGTTCATATGACCTGAATGATGGTTTTCTTGAGCTGGTCAAGGACTTTACTTGGGAACTGACTTGATTGACTTCAACCACAGACATTTGAGACTTAACGGTTTAGGAAATTAACTAAATTGTTGCCTTGAGCACACACACTGCCAAGTTCATGTGTTCATAATGTAGATAAAGGTTAATCATATAAAAACTGAAATTATGAAGTGACCCAGATTTTAACAGCAACCCTTCCCAAATCAGTAAAGTGGAATGTAATTATGTTATTGAAAAGACAGACAGTACTAAACAACTGATAGGGTGACTATGGGACTTTCAATACATTGCAGAGGGTAATTCAATTTTAAAATATTAAGAATCAGGTTTTAGAGACAACTGCTTGACATTATTTCACATGTTCACAATATAAATTTTTGCATCACATTTCTCTCCCAGGTGGACCAGCATGGAAGCTTTTACAATTGCTGTTTATATCAAATGAAGAGAATATTAACTGTGACCAAAAAATAAATTGACATGGTGAATTTTTCATTCGCTCAAGGAAATTTGAAGGCAACAAAAATTTTTCTGCAACAACACACTCAAACTAAAAAGCAAAGAGTGTTGAAAATCAAAGAAACCACTGTGTAGAAGAAATAGAAGACCTTTGGTTATTTAAACCAAATAATAGATGAAACACTGTGAAAACAGATATTTGAGGGAATTCTATGTTTTACTACTGTTCTACAGTCTCAACAGGTGGGGGACATTGTGTACCAGAACACACTCAGACTAAAAAAAACACTAACGAATCAGCGCTACATTCCCACAGACTCCATCACTCACTGAATAAACACAAAGCTCAATGTTTACACTTATTTGTATTATACTATCATCAAGTTTTCCTCTTTAAATTGAAACTCACTGCTGGTTATTTTGACAGTCTGTCTAAATAAGTGTCTTATATTCTTCATGAGCTGCATTAGTTGATAGTTTACATTATAGCTCTATTAGCTTAGTTCTGTTTTTAGACAGAAAACAGCCACAGTAAAACTACAAATCACCTCTGTTTTCTCTATACATTGTGTTGTCAATAGTGGCACTAAAGGTCTGTTTATTATCATCCAAACAAGGTCAGATCTGTCACAGTGTAGTCTGTGATCATTTCATCACTTTTTAATGCTTTGGTCTAAGACCCCATCGAGTAACTTTTGCAGTAAAAATACTTCATATAGCCTAGGCCTATCACGATAACAAATTTTGTGGGATGATAAATTGTCCCAGAAATTATTGCAATAAACAATAATATTGCTGTTTTTCATACCATTTTCAACTAATATGATAATTGTATCATAATGCAAGTCCACTCTTTTAAAGATAAATAAACTTTTATTTCTTCAAAATCTAAAAAAAATGGAATTATATTATGAAAAAAGACCTTGTAAATATCCAAAATAAATCAAAATAATCAAAAACAATAAATAAAATATACTGTGAGTCTCTGTAAACAAAAAATGCACTTGAATAAAAAAACACAAAACTGAAACAGAAAAGAGGGTACGGTCAATAGTTGAACCTCAAATAGAGGAGGAGGAATGTGGTTTTCGTCCTGGACGTGGAACTGTGGACCAGCTCTGTACTCTTGCTATAGGGTGCTGGAGGGGGCATGGGAGTTTGCCCATCCAGTCCACATGTGTTTTGTGGATCTGGAGAAAGCTGACGACTGTGTTGGGGGCCATCCAGTCCCTGTACTGAAGGAGTGCAAGTCTGGTCCACATAGACTGCAATAAGTCTGACATATTCCCGATGAAGGTTGGACTCTGCCAGGGCTGCACTTTGTCACTCATTCTGTTCATAAACTTTATGGACAGAATTTCTAGGTGCAGCCGGGTGGGGGAGGGGGTCGAGTTTGGTGACAGGAGGATCTTGTCTCTGCTCTTTGCGGACGATGTGGTCTTCCTAGCTTCATCAAGCAGCGACCTCCAGCTCTCACTGGGACGGTCCGCAGCTGAGTGTGAAGCATCTGGGATGAAAATCAGCACCTCCAAGTCTGAGGCCATGGTCCTCAGCCGGAAAAGGGTAGAGTGCCCTCTCCGGGCTGGGGAGGAAGTCCTGCCTCAGGTGGAGGAGTTCAAGTATCTTGGGATCTTATTCACGAATGAGGGTAGGATGGAGCGGGAGGTCGACAGCCAGATCGGGGTGGCATCTACAGTAATGCGGATGTTAAACCGGTCTGTTGTGGTGAAGAGGGAGGTAAGCTGAATGGCAAAGCTCTCGATTTACCGGTCGATCAACGTTCCGACCCTCAGCTTTGAGACCTCGGGGCCAACCCAGGACACGCTGGAGGGATTACATCTCTCAACTGGCCTGGGAACATCTTGGGATTCCCCTGGAAGAGCTGGTGGAAGTTGCTGGAAAGAGGGCCATCTGGGCCTCTTTACTGAAGCTGCTGCCCCCGTGACCCAGCCCCGGATAAGCAGAAGAGAACAAGTATGAGTACAAGTACAAAACTGAAACAATAAATAAAGTATAAAGTCTCTGTAAACCAAATTGCATTTCAATATATATTAAACATTATTCTCAGAAAATAAGATATTTAACAGGCAAAACTGCCAATTTGCACTGCCAGTCAAATATTTGTAACATTTGTCGAAATGCTGGCTTTTCAATGGTGTTAAAGGGCTGCATCTCTTTGGCGATGTAGTGAACTCCACTGTTTGTTAGTGCACAACATTTGGCACTGTCACGCTTATATTTGGTTTGCTTCTTAAATGCTCCAGTGATGATGGACTGTCGGAACAACGTTGATGGCGCCTCTGCCTCTTTGGTTGAGGGTTTTTTTTCACAGCTGGGAAAACTGCAATGGGTGGTTGTGTTTGAAGTGAAGGTGCATGTTTGTAGTGTTGCCGGGCTTAGCATGAACTCTTTTAAAACAAAAGCAACATACCGGCTCATTTAAGTTCTGTGGTTCGCCGTGGTCATTTAGCTTGAATCCAAAGTGTTCCCACACGTCAGCTTGTTGCTTTCAACCTGTTGTTTTCGAAATCAATTCCATTGCTATTTCCTCCAAATCTGTCCCTCAACTCCTCACGGGCCCTCATGCTGCATTTTTGGTGCCCTGCCTCCCCACACAGAGAGTGACTGACAGAAGGTTTCACTCCTCATTACTCTAAGGATGGTTCCTTAGGAGTCAGTCGCAAACAAATACAGGAAAGTTAACTCATTATCCAGTGTCTTTGGAAAAGGAAAATTATCAAGCCCAGTAAACTTATCGAGCTCATTTTAAATTATCGTGCAGTTAATTGATTTATTGATTATCATGACAGGCCTAATATTGCCCCTTTAAAAAGTGGCTATATCTTAACAAGACTGCAAGTTTTTGTTTCTTGACTCCCTTTTTTGCAGCTGCTGTGCATTAATTTTGGATTTTAAAATAATAAAACATCCATCTTCACTTACTTAACTTACTTACTTTAAAATATTGTGAATAGTACTTTAGATTACTATGAAAACCACACACCTTAATTTACAGTCTGATCAGAATTCACACATTAGTGCCACAGGCTTTACTCACTGATCTGTCAAGTTCTCATCCAACAGGTCATAAATATATGCATCACAAATCGCATATGGGAATTAAATAATGCAAAAACAAGCTAAAAAAAAAACTGCTCAAAAAGAGACCTATTTGAGTTTTTAGCGATTTCTTAAAGTGTGCATTAAATGATGACACACATAAACCAGACTACTACAGTAGTAGTAGTACTATATGATGGGAGTAATGATATTCATGGGACCAGGTAAAGGGAGGCTGAAATCTATTACATTCAGCAGACTTTGTTTGTTCCCTGGGAGCAAATTGAATTCTAAGATGGAAAGTAATCGTGTTGAATTTATAACCTGTCTGTCCTTCTTTCTTTCCTTCCCTCTCCTAACACACTCCTTCGCACTACACCTGGTTCTTCTTTCCGATGCCTCATATTCCTGTTCTAATTTCTCTTCATCATCATCATCCTCAATGTTTCACCTCAGTTCCTCCTCTGCCATCTGTCTGTTATCATTTTGCCTTTCATCATTTTCTCCTTCTCTCATTTTGTCATTCTGCCCTTTATTCCAATTGCCATCCCTGTTGGAAATATAAATGAATAGTTCTGGGGAGTCCCTGAAGGAACTTATAGACTAGGGAAAACTACATAAATGGGCTTTTTCTGTTTGCTTTTGTAGCGTGATGCAAAACGAAGCGGCTCTCCACTACACATTTATTTATTTCCAGCAGAGGTGGGTAATCCCAGGTTTATTAAGTCAAAGTCCTGCCATGTATTGGGTCCAACCTGTTCACTGCACACAGGTGATTCCACTGATTATCCATCTACCTGGATGAGGAGGTGTGCTCACCAGAATGGGCTGATTCAGTGAACAGGTTCGAACCAATACAAGGCAGGACTTTGACTTGATGAACCTGGGATTACCTACCTCTGATTTCCAGTATTTTATTTTTGTTCTGCAAAGAGCAAAAAGATTTATTTATTAACTTTAACGTTTGCCACATTCATTTGAACTCGTGTGTAATCTCGTTCTCAGACGGCACATTTTTACATTCATACAGAAAAAAATTAACAATTACACACAGCCCGTTTACTCAAGCTAACGCGACGAGTGCTAACTGCTAGCTAGCCATAGCTGCACACATAAAATTCATAAATACATTGTAAAATCCCACAACATCCGACTGCAATCACAAACTACTATAAAACACATTCATATATCACATATATGCTTTCAACTGTCTCTCCTTACCTGCAAAGAGCAAAAACATTTATTTATTAACTTTAACATTCGCCACATTCATTTCAACTTTGAACTCGTGTGTAATCTCGTTCTCAGACGGCACTCCCGTGAGACTTCCCCGTACACACGGTGTAGCGAACATGCCCTCTGCTGGCTGGAGTCAGACAATGCACACTACTGGGCAACACCTTATTCACATACATCAACCTTTTGCTCCATCAGAAAACACAAGAAATCCAACACCCTGCACATGCACTACATCAACTCAGTTATCATAAAAAAAAAACCAAAAAAACAATCATCATAAACATGTTGGTATACCAACTCAACAATGGCTCTGTGTGCCACACTCTACCCCCCACTAATAAATGTCTCCAGACATTTCAGATATCCAAAGTGTACCTTTTTTTTTTCTTTTTTTAACACATTGAATTTACTCACTGAAAAAACAAAACAAAACATGGTATTACTTATTTTAAAGTGGCACTTTACATTCCATCCAATTAGTACCAATTTATCAAAGTATCTGGCCATTTAAACTCATACCACGAAACATCAGTTACTGTACTGCGGACCTCAATCAGTCACATTTTCATATGTAAACAGAACTCATATCGGCCTCAGTTCTTTTAGTCTGTCACCAGTCTCCTCGTTTGTACAGTACCAGTTCAATATGTTCTGCTGGAATTGTCCATTTCACCACTCTGCTCTGAGTCCATTTTCCCTGAGTTCAAGCCATGTTTATGTGATGCGAGTTCAACACTTTACCTCAAAGTCTGATGATGCCCACGGTCGCCACATGACCGGTGGTTTGCAAACTGGGGACATACTCACAACCTGCAGGCTCTCTGCACCTGCTTCCACCCCCATTGGTTCACCCAGGGTGTTGTAAGTCAGCATTCGGGGACGGTGCCTGTGTCGCTGCGGGTAGCTGGTCGCTGGCAAAGGGTCTGAATCATCCTCTTCGGATGACTCTTGTAGGTTTTCCCCAGGCTCTGCAGTGTCGATCTCACCATTTTCATCAGCTGTGATGCTTCCATTGTCAGTCTCTGTATCCCCTTGAACCACTTTTGCATCTTCCTGAACCGGTACTACATCTTGCATCATCTGAGGTGGTGTAAATGGCTCCGCCTCTGGATTCAAGTTTGCAGCTCTTTGACTTACTTCTAGGTTGTCTGGAAAATGACACACCCACTCAACTTCACTACTTTTGCTGTCTAAGTCTTCCACTGGTTCATTGATTTGATGTTGTCTTGTTCTTGTTTGTGCCTGTATTTTCCTCTCTTTTTGCAAGAGCAGGTTTCGGTTTCTCCAAGGGCAGACTGTCACAGGGGAGTAGGAGGTTACTGTGTAACACACGACTCTTACCTCCTCCCTCTGGTGTTACTTCATAGACTGGGCTGTCACTGCTCCTCCTCTTCACCACCACATGCACTTTATTTTCCCAGCAGTACCGCAGTTTCCCAGGGCCACCCCTCTCTGATAAGTTCCGCACAAGTACACGTCCCCCAGGTTGCAAGTCCGCTCCATGTACTCTTTTGTCATAGCTTTTCTTGCCTCGTAGAGCTTCTCGGGCTGCTGTTTTGGATGCGATCTCATAGACTTGTCGCATTTGGCTCTGCCAATTCTGTACATATTCAGTGTAAGTCTCTTTTGCTTCCCTGGGCTGTAGGTTGAAAAACAGGTCTACGATTAAGCGAGGTGACCTTCAGTAGAGCAAGTAGTAGGGAGAAAACCCTGTGACCCCACTGCGTGTACAGTTGAATGCATGAACCATTTTTGTCAACGAGCTCTTCCAGTCAGTCTTCTGTTCACTTGTGAGGGTGTGTAACGACGGGTCACCGCTATGCTGGTCAAGAATGACCTTTTTTTTAATATTATTGAGAGACAGTGACAGTAATGCCTCATTTATAAAACAGGAGAAGGACACATATTTGAGTTTTAATGTTTAGTGATTAGATGGGTTTGTGGTGCGGTGACGGGAGTAGACGCTGAGCCGGGTGCGCTCCATTCTGGCAAGGTCGGTAAAGGTAAAACAGCGCAGGTTAATTGTGTATGTATGATTTTATGAATCGGCAGCATGTAAGGCAGATAAGTTGGAGGACTTGACGAGTCTGGTTAAGTCCCTGGTGCGTTCTCAAACTGCAAGAGACCAGCAGATGGAGAAAGAGGCAACACGCCAAGAACAAAGATGGCGGAGCATGCTGCACCAGGTTTTCCAGATGCAAGCTCAGGTTAAGGAACAAAGAGACGACATGCAGAGCAGAGGTGAGCAGCCTGGTGAGGACAGTGAGGGGGAAGACCAAGAAGGGATGGGCATCCATGCTAGCCAGCAGGAGGATCCACCCCCAATGCAACTCCCAAGAGCACTACATCGAGAGCCCCAACTGATACCGCTCTCTCCTGAGGATGACATTGAACATGACTTAACAATGTTCGAGAGAATGGCCACTGTCTGTCGTTGGCCAAAGGAAGAGTGGGCTATTCAGTTGGTGCCTTTGCTCACAGGTAAAGCACGAAGTGCTTATGTGCTCATGGACATTGCTGACGCCGCAGACTATGATAAGGTGAAAGAAGCTGTACTGGCCAAGTATGAGATCACAGCAGACACCTACAGGAGAAGATTTTGTGCCTTGAACATCCATCGGGATGAGACACGGCGTGAACTCTATGTCAGACTGAAAGATTTGTTTAGTAAGTGGGTGAAACCTGAGAGCTCCACAGTGAGAGACATTTGTGAACTGCTGATCCTGGAACAGTACCTAAGGATGGTGGACCCGGAACTGGAGGTCTGGATCTGGGAGCGAGATCCAAAGACAGCTGAGGATGCTGCCGGGCTTGCAGAGGCGTTCCTGTCAGCTAGATCAGGGAGCCGGAGACCCACCTTCAGCCGTGACAACTTGTATACCACCCAGAGTAAGTCCAACGGGGGTGAAAGGGGTGGTCAAGCTCAGCCTAAACCTCAGTCCAACAGCAGACAGTTCACCAACACTAGACACATCAATAAGAAGCCACACTCCACAGTTAAGCCAGATACACGCTGTTTCCAGTGCAATGAGCTAGGTCACACCCGGTACACTTGCCCAGCCACTAGACCAAGCAAGCCATCTCTGTTGTGCACAGTTCCCAGGCCCACCCACCCAACATCAGGGCAGGCAGGGGTTTATACAGCACCAGTTTTGGTCAATGGTCAGCGGGAGGATGCCTTGTTAGATTCTGGTAGTTTTCAAACAATTGTGTTGTCCAGCATTGTACCCAGAGAGCAATGGACTGAGGCGACAGCTAACATTGGCTGTGTGCATGGTGACCATAGAGCATACCCCACTGCAGAGGTCTATTTGACTGTAGGTGGCCAAACTTATCTCCTCCCAGTAGTGTTGGTGCCAAACTTACCTTATCCAGTCATTCTGGGTAATGACGTCCCCACACTGCTAGATTTAATACAGCAGGCAAGGGTGAAGTCACTTGCCTGTAAGGGACAGCAGTCTGAGGTCACTGAGACGCCAGTCCAGTCGTTTAGGGAGCATCAAGGGCCAGAATCCAACCCTTCAGTTCAAACCTGCAATATGGTCATAACTAGGGCTCAGTCAGGAAAAGATACTCTTGAGCAATTACCCTTTTATAGTGCACACCTAGAGAGTAGTCCAGTGAGGCAGCCAAAGTCCAGAGCACAGAGTAGGAGAGAAAAGGTTCTGGTGACAGCTAAGAAACAGCCTGAGGAGGTCACACAGCCAAACCAGCCCCTAGATATGGAGATTCCCTCGGATATAGCAGCGCTACAAAAAGCTGATCTTGCTCTCAAACCTTGGTTCGATAAGGTGACAGAGGTCGAGGGTGACAGACAGGGCAAAACAGATTGCATAGCAGAAGCTAGGTACATAATAAAAAAGGGCATTCTTTACCAGCAACAGGGTGAAGTTATGGCCTTAGCTTTGCCCCAGTCCCTTGCGCATAGAGTCATGGAGCTAGGACATGCAATCCCTTGGTCAGGTCACCTTGCTTTCCACAAGACACTCAATAGAATATCTAGAAGGTTCGTATGGCCGGGCATGTATACACAAGTGAAAGATTTTTGTGTGTCATGCGGTATATGTCAGCTCACATCACCTAGGAGTGGCTCGAGCCCAGCTACAGCCATTGATACACCTTTTGACAGAATAGGGATGGATATAGTGGGTCCCCTGGAGAAGAGTAGCTCAGGCACAAGGTACATCCTGGTTATTTGTGACTATGCCACACGACACCCAGAGGTTTTTCCCCTGAAATCAGTGAAAGCTAGGCAGGTGGCAGATTGTCTTATACAACTGTTCACAAGGGTAGGCATTCCGAAAGAGGTCCTAACAGATTGCGGCACAAACTTTCTGTCCAAACTGTTACAACACGTGTAT
>JAQQZY010000005.1:50062950-50075845 GCA_030068375.1 Ostorhinchus rueppellii
TGGGATGATAGAGGGTCACACCTGCTATCATGTGGTACATCATGATGTCAATATCTCTAGCGGTTTTGACGTCATGATGTCATAACCTTGGCGGAGGCCTGAACTCACTGCGTGATCTTGTTACAGCTCTAATTGCCTCACCTTAGACTATAGCTCAATATGATGATCACCATTATCCTGGTGTTTTAAGGTCATGAATATCTGCCTGAATATTTAACCCTTTGCATTTGATAGAGGATATCACAGTCCACATCATTTCTGAGGATTAAAACAGCTATTTTGAGAAATTCGAAGAGGCTGTGTAATGATAAGAGTTAAGACACTCTAATCCAAGGTGGATCTCATGATAAAATGCTCTTTGTACAACTCTCGGACAGTGGGAAAGTTCTACAGTGGTCGTAGCCATTGCCAAATTTTAATTCTAAGGGAGATTATATTAATTATATATATATATATTATATTAATAATTATGTCTTGAAGTTCATTTGAATTTGCTCAGAAACAGTGAACAAAAATCTCCCTCACAGGACAACTTTTTACTTTAAATTTCAGGGCCAATGAAGTATGGGAAACAGCAAAAAAAAAGTTTTACTCAAGATTACAAGATTATTTGACCCAAAACCCATTTATATTTTAGTTTTAAATTTGAGAATAGAAACCAGAAAATACTCATATTTAAGAGGCTAGAGTCAGCAGATGGCTCAAACAATGATTCAGCTATTTATGTTTACTAAAAATATTGTTTTTGTCAAAATTGCGCATTGTAGAAGTGTTAATCTTTTACCATAATATAAATATGACTTGATGTTTACTTTACGTTACACGAAAAGATTTGACCTGGACTTTTATGCTTTAATTCAATCAGCACTTGTTCATTACACACCTATCTGCACTTCTACTTCTACACACCTCTATGTAGGTGATGTGAAGAGCAGCACTAAATACTCCTACAACCTTGTGCTGTATCTGTCAGTGATGAAGATGGTGGAGGGCTGAGGCCGCCGGCTGAGGCTGCAGCTCACTCCTATCCCCCCAGGGCTCTGTAGTTACCTCAGCTGTGGTATTTATAGTGCACACACTCCCAGGTGTACAAAGTAAACACAGTCAACACTGTCAGGTACCACACCAACAAGAACAGAAATCTAACCTTTTCATCTGCCAGGTGCTTACCAAATAATTCATCAGTTCACTAAAACATAAACCAGAGCTTCGATACTGAGCTTGATTAGGTGTCAAAGTGGAAAGTACAGTCTCTTAATGAGCCCACATTGCAGACTCTTCCTCCCATCCTCTGAAGCTCATTCATATTGAATCAGGCCAATTAACAGTCATAAGACGAGATTAAAGTGCTTTATTGCATTTTAGCAAGCTGAGATCAGTCTATGTTCATAACCAAAATGTTCACATATATCAATATGGCAGATGTAGCAATGGGGCGATTTCTCGTAATGTGACTGTATTGAAGAGCTAAATTCTCATTACTCTACAAATGACAGATACAAATTTTGTTGAGGCTTCCCAAAGCCCTTCAGTGGTGGTGACGGATTACTGTTTCAATGGAGGAGAAATCGTGATTATAGAGAACGATGCTGCAAAATGTAATGCTACTCAAAACTAGACCACAAAAGAGTGAAGTCATGCTTATGATCACCATCAAATATCAACAGTGCACATTTTTACCTCTAACACTTTGACTTTCAGCAAGATTACACAACTATCACATGAATTTTGCTGTAACTTGGTGAAGGGGTCTGGGTATTACAATTTAGAGCAGATCCATGACACCTGGAATTGTTTTCAGTTTATTTTTTTTAACATCAGAGACCTGGGCCCAATCCCAATTCACCCCTTGGCCCTCTCCCTCATAAAACAGTAACAATCTATATATCACAATATATAGCTTTTCCTCAATAGAAATAGGAGACATCTCAATACAATTTCTATAGAATCCATTCGTCCATGTTTTGAAAGACATAACCACACCAGTCAATCACAATGAAGTAGTGCTGCACTGAACCAATTATGCTAGAGCTACAGCCAATTAGGGTGACTGACACAGCACAGGTGTAAGAGAAGCCGCACATATGCTAACGTTTGAGCTGCTGTGAGAGATATCACTGTTCTTTCAAGAGAAAAATTTCACCAAGAAGTCAGGCAACCAAGTAACTGAAAATTAGGATTTCGGGGCTTCAGTATAATACAGAGATACATGTAGCCTATGTGAAGAACACAAAGTAAAGTTGTCAAGAGATTCAGAGATTTGCACTTCACAGCTCAATAAATCATCAGTCAATAATCATTGTGACACAAATGACAGCTCTATGTAGCTTTGCTAAAACACTGAGGTTACTACGCCGGAAGTGAGTAAACTGGGCGGAGAAAAAAGAAATTACAATGAAACAAAATAAATAAGACCTGTTAAGTGACAGATATAAGAGTAGAAAACATGAATAAAATATCATAAAAAACAACAGCACAAATAACACCAGTAACAAAACCACTCAACGGCAGTTGTTCACATGAATCTGCAGTGATAGAGTGACTGTATCAGTAAAGCATAGAGGACAAGGCAAAGACATTGAGGTGAACAACACAGCCATGAAACCGCAACCACGACCCCTCCAAGGACTAAGGTTCAACAAAGAGGGCCTGAAGGCCCAGCCAACCAGCAGACAACACATAGTAGGGGGATGCAACCCACCCCCCTGAAGGGCGACACTGCACCCGCCCTGAAGATAACGAAGAAATGTCCCAGACAGGGGGGGCCCCACAGCAGCCGAGCATAGGCCCCAGGGGGCCAAGGACACCAACCACCACACCACCGCTAGGGCCAGCCACCCAGGGGCACACAAGTTGCAGGTCCCCAAGCCCCATGAGCCCGGGAGCCACCCACCCCCAGGGAGGAGCCCCACCAAGGATACTGGGAGACCAGGCCGTCCCAGACAGCCACCCACCATGGGCCAGTGCCCACCCTGATGCCCTGGTCAAGTACCTAACTGTATGAACCCCACAAATGCACTGTGTCACAAGCGTCACAGATGAATACTGCAATGTCTGTATATGAATCAGACAGAGAAGGAAGGCGACCACATGGATTCTGAACTGTAACTCAATTGAATCCTGCCATACATTACAGATATACAAACTGATTCAGTGAGGGAGCAAGAGGTTCAGTGTTACAAACATACAGAGAAATTACTTTGGATACAAAGTCTGAACTTTTTCACTGACTGAATGTGAGGCACATGTTCTGAAACTGAACTAACTTTGGACAAAGGCATGGTGTTATTTAATGAATAAATGATCAAGTACAAACCCTACCTTGGTGGAGGACTGTGTTCTCCAAGTGCTTTTCTAGTTTTGGGTTGTTTTTGTATAAATAAGTATATTTATTTTATTTTATAAACAGGGAATCTGCAGAGCAGCTGGATCCATAGTTTGTTTTGGATACATTTATGTTTTTCTATCTTTTTATCTTTCTTATTTAACATTCAGTAAAGTATATGTATTTTTATTTGATTTAATGCTTTATTGTAAAACAGCTGTAAAGTACATATTTGTAGCCAAAATTTATTTTCAATGTGAATGTTTTGAATAAAGAACCAATAACAAAGTGTTTTTTGAAAGAGAGAAATGCTGAATAAATGCATTGTGAAACCCAAAATTAATCGTTTGAATAATCGTGATTTCAGTATTGACCAAAATAATCGTGATATTGATTTTTTCCATTATTGAGCAGCCCTACCACACGCATATCTTTAATATATCGGCTCGTAGATGCTTTATCAAGATGCATGTTGTATCAGCCTTACAATGAAGATTCCCAACCCTAACACACATATATACATTGTTATCCATTTTATAGCCTTTCCACACAAACTTGAAGCAGAATGCACACAATATGTACCTGTTCTAATTATCTGCAATAGTTGTATTAATGTTCTTCAGCACATTGTCAATGTTCAACCTCTGACAGAACATAAATTTCATTTAAATCAAAATAACCTTCTGATGTCTTCACAATTTACTTGTGGTTAACAGAAAATTCAAACTTGACAATAACAGCAATTTGATTTATATCATGATACATATCACTATCGTCGAATATGAAAAAATTATCATGATATGATTTTTTTTCCCATATCACCCACCCCAGTTGAAACATTCCCCTGTAAAATGAGACAACCCTTCAAGACCTGATACGTCATCAGCAGTCACGAATGCCACTATAAACAGACACAACAACTATTGTTTCCGAAATAATTTACCATGCCGCCAGCAGCTCTAACCATCTCTGTTGCACGGGCTTTGGGCATGTTTTTTGGGCTATCAACTGCAAACTGCAGAAATATGGTCTATAACTAGGGGTGTAACGGTATCTGTATTCGTCCCGTACCGTCATGGTACGGGGGTCACGGGTCGGTACGCACAGTCACATGACGAATACATGAGTGAGTAAAAAAAAAAAAAAGCGAGTCCTGACTCCAATCTAGGTGGCAGTAATGAGACTAAAAGCTCCCAGTGACTGCCATTACCACAGAAGAAGAAGAAGAAGCAGGTACAAACAAAAACAATAGAAGAAGATATTACAAACGAAAACAAACGATGAGAGATGCAGCGTGCGGACTTGGAAGACCCGCCAGCTTCGTATAAATCGGTCGTGTGGGAAAACTTTGGATTCCCAGTACAATACAGCAACGATGGCCAAAGACTGTCTGCCGGCGATGTTTCGCGGAGGTGGGGTACATTGCTGGAAATACATCTAACATGCTGACACACATGAGGTGACATCATCCCGACATGTCTATCACTGGTGCAAGGAAAAAAACGTCTGTGGTGCAACAGCTTATCCCCGGTGCATCTTTTTATTTATTTTTATTAGCTCAAGTAATTGAAACAGCCATTGTTTATTTTGAAGTATTTTTAAAGAGATTTTCAGTTTTGGTACTATTTGAAAAATGTTGTTTGACTTGTGCTAGTATTGAAATATTGCTGCTAATGTAAGATGTTCACTGTGTTTACATTTAACTGTGCAATACAACACTGAAAGTGTTAGTTTCCTTTTAATAAAGTTACCAAAGTTGCCAGTTGCTACTTGACTACCTCAATATAGCAGTACTGTATGTTTTTTTTTTCTTTTCCTCTGTATGAACAGAATTAATGTTAAGAGAATCCTCCTAATACATTTCTTTTATGTTTTATTGTATTTATGTTTTCACTTTTATAACAGGAGATGGTGTAAAGTTTTGCAATCAGTTGTGGTCTGCTCTAAATAAATGAAAAAAGATAGTCTTTTACATGTGTGGGCTTTTGTTACTTTTTCCTCACTGTACCAAAAACGTACCGAACCGTGACCTCCACACTGAGGTGTGTACCGAACCATGACTTTTATGTACCGTTACACCCCTAATACCCCTAATATATATGAGGAGAACACCACGGGGCTAATGGCTGGCCTGGGGACGCCTTGGGATTCCCAAGCTGGTGAAGTGGCTGGGGAGAGGGTCTGTCTGGGCTCCTCTGCTGAGGCTACTGCCCCTGCAACCTTGACCCAGATAAGTGGAAAAATGCTTTTTTTGCCTTGAGACAACACTGCACTACGGTCACTTGTACCTAGAAATAAATTAATCATATGATGTGACAACTGTGTAAATCATGAATTGATAAAAGTTTAAAGCATTGCTCTCAGCTATGTGTGCAATACTTGGATTTCTAAGTAGCAAGGAAATTAAGGTAGATACAGAAGACAAGTGTCATTTTTGCCATTTAACAAGTGTCATTTTTATTTGCATATCACTTTCCACAGCATTACATGTGTTGTCAAGTACTTTTATGCAGAGTAAATAAAGAATAACGGAGTACACAATGCAAGATGAGAAGTCAAGGGTGGGTAATGAAAGATAAAAGCATAAAAACAAGGCTACTGAGGTGAATCATGAGCAATGATTTAAAGTCTGCATGTTTCTGCATTTATTGAGACCTTGTATGTAGTTTTCATTGGATCCTTTAAATGTTTAAAAGATCATCAACATATATAAAGAAACTGATTGTCTAATGCCTTTGATTCTACACAATATTCTTTCTTTTATTGCAGACATGTTGCAAGCACAGGTGGCTCATCATCAAGAGGGCCACATATCATTTTAAGATGAAAACCTTTTTATGTTCTCATATTCTGGTGTCTCATCTTACTTTAAAGCCCTTTTTGATGTCAGACATATCTGATTAAAATCTTCATGTCAGTTTTTTTTCTTTTTTTTGTAATCGCTAAGTAAATGTATTTTCAGAGACTTTCACAGAGTTCTTCAGCTGTAATTCACTCAACGGGAATCATATTTTCTACTCTACTTCTTTGATGAAACCACAGTTATTCTGCCGCTTGCAGATGTGGTCAAATAGATAGGAAAATGCTTCTTTTTTTTCAGAGGGGGAAACCGAATTAGGGCTGTGCTATTAGGGCATGGCTTATAGTTGACTGAGTGTTCTACTGCATTAGTATTTTCTACAGTACGCTAGATTGTGTTCTCATTTTCTACAATACCGAGCGCACATCGATCTCAGGAGCTTTAAATTATGCTATAAGCTTATTCATAAAAAGTTTTTTCCAGAGTTTATTGTTTTTATTGTCCCATAACTTCAACATTAAAATTCAATAGTAAATTGTTTACTACACTACAACTCCCATGAAACTTGCTTTACTTACTTCTGTGTATTTGTTTCTTTGGATTGAACCTGAAGTTTTTTCTTTTACATGGCAAGTTCAACAATCAACCAAACCAACACACACTGCAGTAGTGGATTATTAAATCTGTTGTAACAAATGTATTTGTATGGTTTGTTTTTCAAATGGTCATGAAAATGTATTTTACTATATAGAGTGAAATATGTTCATTATTTATGCTTATTTAATCATGACGCTACTGCAATCAAATACATTTCGTTAATTAGGAGGGTCTAAGGATGGGGGATGCCCAGGACATTAATCCATCTCCTTCATCTATTGTTTATTTGACTGTTGTTTAATTCTGTAAAGTCCTGTGAGGCAACGTTGTGATACAAGGGCTCTACAAATAAAATTGAATTGAATTAATTATTTGATTTGCCTTTATAATTTCCAGATGCTGTATTCTGTTTGCTTATTTTTGTTGTTTGTTTTTTTTTTCACCCCAGCATTTTATATATTTTGTTAGTGTTATTTTATGACTTGCCAGCATAAAAGGACACCCTATGTTATTTTCTCCAAACCCAAGATGAAACAAGTCTCATGTAACATCTAATCATGTGTTGCAGATGTTACTTTCTGCCTGACTGATGCACTGATGTACTGATGCATTTTAACTCTGTATAAAGGGAAAAGCTTTGGGTAAAGGTGGGCAGCTGTGGCCTAATGGTTAGAGCGTTGGACTTAAGATCGGAGAGTTGCAGGTTCAAATCCCACCCTAACCAGTAGGCAATGGCTGAAGTGCCCTTGAGCAAGGCACCAAACCCTACACTGCTCCAGGTTGTAACCAATACCCTGTAATAACTGTAAGTCGCTTTGGATAAAAAAAAAAAAAAAAAGCATCTGCCAAAATGCATAAATGTAAAGGTTGATGCCAGAGTTGATCGTCTTCAGTGCAATAAAAGGAATTAATATGTCACCAAGTCAAATCATGCTGGACTAGCTTTAAAGGTCGAAAAGCCTTGCCACCATATTTTTCTTCTGGGGTTTTGTAGTTAAGCACATCTACAGAGAATAAACATGAATGAGTTCAAAGAAAGAGGAGGAAATTATGTTAAAGAGACACTGATTGTAGATCAGTCACATCCTATGTTAGTTCCTGGACTAGGATCAATACAGAGTGTATTTTTATGACAGACAAGGCATGTTAAAAACTGCAAAGAACATGATGACGTGTCAAGCCAACACTCCAATACACCTCCAACCTATGTTACTGCTGCTAGCTTAGAGATTGTGGCAGACGCCCAGGTTGGTGGCTGCGCTGGATAAGTTAATTGGACAGAGTTGATTTCTACTGACAACTAAAGTCAATTCACATGTTTAACAGGGATATCTATTAAAAGACCAAATGAAAAACACTGAATTACACCTAAACAGAGACATGTTATTTTTACACTATAATCCTGGGATATGTTTCTGATTTATTAATAGTATTCTGGATCCTACCATGTCAAAATCCTTAAGATAATTCACAGAAAGTATTAACTTTTCAATATAAATATTAAAAAGCTCATATACCTGTGGTGCACACACTCTGCACCCCAATAAATCTGCATAGGTTATCTGAAAGAGAAAGTGTTTGTAATTCCCAATCTTTTGGGTTTTTTTTTAATGGAGCCCACCTACCTGTGTTGAAGCTGATCCCCTTAAGGTCACACCAAAACAACAAAGCAATTAATTCTGAATCTCGTTATCTTTCTTTAATACAATTAACATCACTTTTGAGAGGTTAAGACTTCAAGAGTGTGCGCCCTCCTCAGTGGCCTACAATTTCCAACTTACACTTCTAGTTTCCATGATGAAGATGCAAAAGAGGAAAAGCCATAAACACAGAGTCACAAATGAAAGAAATAAAACATATGAAAGCAGAAGATACTAGATACAGGACTGGCTGATGATTATATAACAACACATAAACAAAGAAATTTCATATATAGCACAGTCCTTCACAATAAAATTATTCATGTCATTGTTTTTGTCTGTGCTCAGCCTGTTGAAAGGGAGCCAAGTTTTTCAAATAGAGCTGAGTTTTCGATATACAGTACAAAGCTCAGAATAAATGTATCTGTAAATAAATGTAGGCCCGGTTGTGAGTGAACTGGACTGAGCTGTTTGGTGTTGTGAAGGTTAATTTGATGAGCTGTAGGCTACTTGTATGTAATGAAACTTTATAAAACTACATAATCAGTTGTATTACTTTTTACTCCATAATGATGTCTCTAACAAGTGTTTTTGCCGGTACTGATTTAATCTATAATTTTACAAAAGAAGCTGATCATCTTTATTCAAAGTTTTTACTTCAACGATTTAGATGTAACAATCTATATAATATATAATTAGCTGTATAATATATACATATTTGTTTCATAACTGAAGGTGTGGCGGATTCTATTTCTTTTGTACTTTAATTAACCCTGTTGTTACCTGTTCCTCTCGCACACTGTTTATCCAACCTGCACAGAATTGTGAGTGCAGCAGCAAAGTCTGATTTAACAGTATTTTTGTGTCTAGGCAATAGGAAGCAGGGATAAAAACTGAGCTATTCAATAAGACAAACCAACAAAGATGTGGTTAGATGACATACTCAGAGTAATGTTTCAACATACCTCTGTCTGGTTTTTTTGCAGGTGCAATGAGGGAAACAACCAGTCGGCATCCTGGAATCCTGCAGAGTCCTCTCACTGCAACAGGCGTAGGGTTCTTCCCCAAGAGGTTCAGAATGACTTAGAAAGACCATCTTCCCAGGATCTTCCTCCTCCACCACCCCCTTCTCCGCTGCCTCACCCCCACTCTATTCCCCTATTAGAAAAACATCTCCCCATAGTAACCACTTCAAACGGCCGTTCTGACCTGTTGGGGCGAGGCTTGGGGCCAGGGCAGGGGGGCTCTGGTCAGGGGATAACCCCAGTGCAGTGCCGGGGTTTGGGAGTGGGTGAGTGTGGCCCAGGGCTGGGTGTGGGCCGAAACCCGCTGGTTCAGGAGCTCTCAGAACTGGAAGGTCAAATTCTTATGATTAAGCAGCAGCTGCAGTCTGCCATGAGAAGGAAGAGAGAGCTAGAACAGTACCAATCAGAAAATCAGACTGCACCCAGTCAGCCCACCACACACCAGTCTAACCAGTTTGCTCAGTATACCCAGTCCCACCAGCAGACTAACCAACACACAAACAAGTTGCCAGAGTTCTAAAGCTTTTCTCCTCTCTTGTTAACCTGGTTAGATATGGGACTAGTTTCCAAAACCTTATGTAGATTGTGGAAAACACTGATCCATGCTTGAAGTCTGGGGCTGGAACCTTCACTGGAGGCAGGATCCTCCTCTGGACTACAACTTTCTCCAGGAAATTTCTTGCTTTGTAATCCCAGCAGAACATTTTCTTGAATTCTGGAATGTGGGATTTAACAGCACAGGAGGCACTAAGCAAAACTTAACCAGGAACCCAGAACCAAATCTGTTCTGATACCTTCACTAGCTTTTTGCTTTTACTGATCAAAACCCATTTTCTTATCATCCTGTTGTTCTGCTTACATTCTTATTTCTCTCCACTCTGTCCTTTTTTTCCCCATTCCATCTCTTCCCTCTAAGCCTTGTCTCCTCAAAGGTACAGATTTGCTGGCACTGAAGAAAAGCTGGCCCAGAGATAAAAGAACTCGCAAGTATTTAGGCTTAATGGGCTAAATCACCTGAGTCTAATGTTGAGACTCGCTGAGTGTGTAAATGACCTGAAGTTGAACCCAACCAATTATGTCTTTAGGTCCTGTGTGTCTTGCTGAAACCTTCTATCTTTAAAAGAAAAAAGGAAAAAAAAACACCCCAAAAATTTAATTTGACATTTTTGTGCCCTGATGTTTCTGACCTCAGATAATCAATTTGTTAAAATTTGATCAGGTCCTGAGGTTAGGTTTTCCTCTTGTCTTTCTAAGAAATAATGGGGTAAAGAGGAAAAAAAGATTTAAGGGACTGGCAAAGATAATGCTATATTCATTAAAAACATGTGGTTGGCAGTTTATGGTGGATGTAGGAAAATGTAAAACGGCACTTGTATCATTGTATAATGTCCTGCACTTCACAGAAACACTCCTGGTTTCCTAAAGGATGATACAAGTCAAAAATTAACTTGTCAGAGTTTGAGTTATAGTCTTCTAAATAATGGTTAAAGTAATAAAGTATAGATAAAATCCAGTAATATTTAACCTTTTCAGTCAGGGATCCGAAATAAACCCCTTGTGTCTCACGTGTACCCAGTCTGAAACCATGTCGGTGCTCTTGTAATACAGTGATACTACAATCACAAGTATTAATAATTTTTTGGTTCAGACCCATTGTTAACTTAAAGTGGATGATGTTTGATAATGTACACATGAATATTGACCGCTAGTCACACTCTGACATGTTATTTAAATATGAATATTCGCAACCGAACACATCAAAACAGTCTCTTTGTGATGACTGTGACTTGTTTTCTGTTCTGTTCTGTTCTGTTTGGGTTTGGATGTGTTATTAAAAAAAAAAAAATACCTCTCTTGTTTGCACTATTTTTGTACCTTAAACTACCCCTCAAACCAGTTCAAGTCATCTGGATCCCCATCTGGACCTAACCAAGCAAATAGTTCACATCCTTCCATTTGATAGTTAGTGTAGTGACTAATGTGTTTTTACACATTCTTTAATCCCAACTGATGAACTGAGTATCTTCTCATTTCTTAAACAACAACATCAGATGACATATCCCATGGTTGTGAAAAAGATGTAACTGTTTCAGTAAAGTCAAATTATTGGCACACATCAAGCAAAAAAGAACTAAGGAAACTACAAAAATTTACTTACTTAAAAACTTTTAGGATAGCAGTTAACCATCATCTTCAAGGAAGAGCTGTAGTAAGGAAAGTAATTTAAAATTCAATGATTAAGTAAAATTAAATCAACCAAAATTAATCAACATGTACAACTCAAGGTATACAAGGTATACTTAATAAGTATACAATAATTAATAATAATTGTTCATGTAATGACATTTCCAGACACACAATGCGGAGAGAACTCAAGGAATTGGGACTAAACAGTCTTGTTAAAATAAATTGATTGATTTGAATTGATTGACAGATTGATTGATTTTATTGAGAGCATACAGATTGGGCTGCATTTAAATTTAAAAAGGTCATATGGTCTAAAAACACCCTGTTCCAGAGAGATGGTCTGGCACTTGGCATGACTACCCATCAGTAACGCTGTTCCCACAAGCATGTGGGAACAATGTTTTGTTCTGGAATTGCTTCAGTTGGTCAGGGCAAGGTTTGTAATGTTATGTGTCCATAAAATGATGTTAGCTGAACCTGAATTCATACTAATCCCTACTGTGTAATATTTGGTCCAAAATTAATGTAGTTTTGGATGAAGATACATATTTTTCACATTGCAGAAGCTTATTGAAATGACAGTGATGAATCCCTGTTGTAATCAAAGCTAAAGGCAGTCCAACAGAATATTGGACAGGAAGACTTTTTATTTTAGCCTGGCTTTATACAATATAATTATCCAAAACATCAATACGAGGCTGAGTCATAGTCGATGCCTTTCCTTTTCATAGATTTCATTCATAGATTTCATTTTTGTGTATGTTTTTTTTTTTTTCACTTTCCTGAACCTGCTGCAATTTATTTAGCTTATTGCAACCGAATATATACAGCTCTGACAGAAATAAAAGTCACAAGACACACTGACAAACGAAAGTGATTAGTGATGAGTAAAAAAGATGGTAGACCTTGTAGGAATGACATAAGTGGATCAGCACAACCAAAGCCAGACATTCAGGGCACACTAATCAAGCTATGTGCTAAGGGTTTATTTGCTCGAATATTTCTCTTCAAGCAAGTCATTGAGGACTCATTTCCTCCTGTCTGAAAAGATTCCATTATGGTTTAGAAAACACCCTGGAGCTACATACATAACCAACCCACTCAAAGCTTTGCTGCCTACCTTGAAATGATATTCAGTTGCTATTTTTCATTCATACTGCTAGGGGACAGCAATTTAGACAGTGCAGGAAGGCATACTCAGAACAGCGAAGGATGACATTTTATAGACACACAGCGCGACAAAATAATACCACACACACACACACACACACACACACACACACACACACACACACACACACACACACACACACACACACAC
>JAQQZY010000005.1:50474680-50491019 GCA_030068375.1 Ostorhinchus rueppellii
CCACCTAACAGATGTCTTGTTGAACAAAAAGCTGACAAAAGTTTGTTAAAAATAAATCTAGTGAAGTATCACTAGTAGGTAATGACTAAAGAATCATATTTACCATAAATATATTACAACAAATACACTGCATTTTGGCTTGAGTCCCTGGAAAACACTGCAATGTTGGTTTGATAATTAAGACATTTTCACAGCATTTAATAAGCAAAAGATGACTAACAAAATGGATTCAATATACTGCCCAAATAAGTCGACTGATAGTTTATTTTAAGGCCAAGTATCACAATGATAGATGATACAAACACATCTTCCATCCTCCCTCAAAAATGTAAAATGTTATACAAATATCTCTGACTTGAATAAGTGTTGAACTGAACATCAAGCTTGGAGTAATACATCAACAAAATCTGGAAGTAAACTCAAACAAACTGTAAAAAAAAAAAAAAAAAAAATCGAGCTGGGCTACTTGATCTTCTGCTTTCCTTTAAAGTCAATATTTCCAGTAGAGAAGTCTAACGTTAACCATTAGACATGACTGGAACCCTCCCAACAGTTTGTAAATCATCCTATGGCTTAATGGCTCAAACCCTATAATCTGGCTCCACAGAAAATAAGGGTGAATAGAGCGGAATACAAGCTGCCAGTAACAACCTAAAAACCCTTTTCTATTCAAGTCCCAGTGAAAGCACACACCGTGTTGGCAGTAAATCTGTCCAATAAACAAGTGACATAGTAGAGCAAAAGCCTTCCGCTCTCAGTAAACGTTACCAAATAAAACACACACTACAGCTGTTTTATCCATTATTGAGACTAAAACACTGAAAGACACGACTCCATAGTGAAAAGGTCGTCAGATCTGTGTCAGTCAGCAGGATTTGCTTTGCCTTTTCATCTCTAAAGTGATCACATGGACAATCAATAGCACTGATTTGGACATCCTGAGGGACATCTTTAGAAAATTACAACAGTCATCTGGGACTTGTAATCAATTCAGTAATGAATGCCCTTATTCGTCCAGCGGTAACCACATTAGCCTGTTAGCGTTATTGCTTTGAACAGACGAGACTGAAATGTACACAGAATGCAAACCGTCCAAAAAGGCAAAGCTGGAAGAAAGCTGGAACCGTTTCTAAGTTTAAATGGTCACTTTGCTTTTGTACAATCCAAGCTCTAGACAAAAGAAAGAATATCATGAAGAAAAACAAGTGTCTGCAATGGAAATGAGAGAAAAAAATGCAGTTAAAATGATTAGATTAGCATGTTCACGGGAAGTTGGGAGGGATGGGAAGAGAGAAAGCAGCAAGGAAGAGTTACCCTGAAAGAATGAAAGATGAACAGAAGAAAAAGGGTCACATCTACAAAGGGAATCGACTGATGCGGCTCAGAGAATAACTTCGATCTGGTTGAGGTCAATGATCTGGCGGAAACAGGTGGACATGGTGGCAGAATGAAGGTTTGCAAGAAAAGGAAGGAAGAAATGGGGGAGAGAAAGGAGGAGACAAAAGGATAAGAAATCCTTGGGTTGTGGAAAAGGGGAAGGGACAGAGGAATGATAGAAGAGGTGGGTAACGGTGGGTAATTCTCACCTCCAAGGGGGTGGAAAGGGTGACAGTGGGGGAGCTGAGGCTACGAGGTCGTCGGACTTGGGGCTCATGGAGGTGGTTGTTGGAGGCATTGGAAGAGGAGGAGGGGGTGGATATGGATGCCAAGGCCGAGGCTCCTCCTGAAGCTGCTGCTGAGGTGCTGGCTCCGTCTTCAGTCAGCTGTTAGTGAGAATAGCACTTTTACGGTTAAGCTGGGTTTTTGGTAAAGGTAGGAGATGCTGTCGGCAAAAAATAGAAACACCTGTCCCAACACAAGCCATGCTGTCACACATGCCTGTCTGCAGTGGGAGAAAAATCTGGATGCAAGCTCTTCCCACAGAGAAATAAGATCCTACAATGTCAGAAGCATAGGTAGCAGAGACCGATAAGAACAGCAACCGTTGGGAACTGAAGATACTGAGGGCTACAGTTATGTACCCAACATAAAGTATGGGGAAGAATAACGTTAGTGTCACTGCTTTACATCCAATACTCACAAAGAGTGAATCCGCACATACAACGAGGTACAACTAAGTAAGTATAGAAAAAACGCAATTAATGGCATTTGTTTGGCAGTGTCTCCTGAGTCATAATGAAAACAGATGGAAAAATGAGCAAAATAAGCCACTATGGGATGTGATGACCGATGACAGATCAACAGTTATAATGTGCATTCTTCACATAAAAGCACATACGGATGGGTGGATTTGAAAAAGAGAACAGACATGAGCAGTAAACGCACACCCAGGCCCATGGAGCACACTCTGTCTGAGACTACAGGGAGCCGCTCCATTTGCAGACAGAAAGACACAACTACTACTGGAGAAGGAACAGGGGAGAAACTGGAAAAGGGGGAGGGAAAAGTGACACTTGCAAATCCATGCCAGGGATTAGAAACAGTCGCGCTTCATCCATTTGGTGCAAACAAAACGCTAGACGAGGAAGAAAGACAAACGAAACAGCAAGACAGAAAAAAAGGAACACAGAAAAGGAAACACTGGTTTGTAAGGTTGCGTCTTTTTCAACTATTCAGAGAAGAAAGACAGGGGAGAAATAGAGGAGGAGCTCCAGCACAGACGCACACTGTGACTGGGGGGTGGGGGGTGGGGGCCAAGGCAAGGTCCAGTCCCATGCTTAGAGTCCAGCCAGCCTTCAGACCTGCTGTACCTGCACAATTGGCCTAGTCCAGGTAGTGGTGCGGTTGTTATGGTTGACGTAATAAGTTCTTCCCTTGGTGTCCTTCCTCTCCTCCCATCCAGGGGGCAGGCCAGGGGTGGTCAAGGAGTACGCGGTGGGAGACTGGCCGAGTGTGGAGAGAGAGCAAAGCAAAGACAACTCATCAGTACAGGATGATACAGCAGCAGACACGAGGAGGGAGTCTTCACACAGTTTAACATTTGTGTTGGTGCCACAGAAAAGGAGTTTGGGTACACACTACTGCTGGTGGAAGTGGGCGGAGGCTCAGTCAAGTCAACTTCAAAGCCAAAACATTCAACTAAATTTGATCTGAGGTGGGCGGAGCCAGTGAAATAATGACATAATATATAAATAATGTCAACTCCAAACTTTTCTCTATGTTTTAGAGCGAAAAAAGTCAAATTAAACAATGAAAATGTTTACATCTACAAACTATCCTTTCAAACAATGTGACGAACATGAACTGAAAAATAAGTGTAATTTTAACAATATTCTGCTTCAGTTTATTATTTCCACATGTTCATTTTAACTTACAGACACAGTGGATCTACAAATGCACTAAACATTTAATTACAAGAATTGCACTTACCTTTGTTAAGACATTTCAGGTTCTTTATATTTGTTCAGATCATTTAAATTTTGGGGGGAAAATCATACTTTGTTTTAGTGTTAATATGTGGAAATATTTACATTTACAAAGAGAAAAATGTGGAGTTGTGAGTATTTACAGGTTATTATGATAGTATTTGACTTTTCTGACCCACTTGACATTGAATTGGTCTGAATGTGGAACCTGAACTAAAATGATTGTTAATATCTCAATATCTATTTTTGCATTTCACAAATTCATCCCGAGGGCCGGACTGGACCCTTTGACGGGCTGGATTTGGCCCCTGGGCCGCATGTTTAACACCTGTGATATACATAAACAACAACAGGGCCTTCAAACGCCATCCCTCATCAGCTGTGGTAAACAACTGCATCACATATGACAAGAAGTTTTTGATCCTAAAGATTCAATGTGTGATATATTCAGTCACATCTATGGATTAAAAGGCTCAAACCAAATGAAAATCCTTCTGATATTTACGATGTTCCATTTTTGAACATAGAAGGTGACTGCAGTGCACCTTCATTCTGGATAATGGTTCAACAGTTTTAGGTATAAAAACATTCATTCTGAAGTCATGAAAACACAACCATTCTCAATCTCATGGGACTACAAACAAATAAAATTAGCAATTAGAACAGGGATGTCCAATAGAGATGGACCAGTAGACTGTGACAGTAGAGTGGGTAGATCACACAACATTAAAAATGAACTAAAATTAGCAAAATTAGCATGCACCGTAGTCAGTAGTGTTACCTACTGAGTCATCCAACCACTGAGATAAATGGTAGTAATATGACCTCATGAGCTTTCCACTCACATATGTATTAATATAAAGTGGTGGTAGATCATTTTAAAAGTAGCTCACAAACTGAAAACGTGTGGGCAACCCTGAACTAGAACTCTTCGAATCCTTACACACTGGACCTTTAATGTAAAACATGACAAAGTGACAAAAACAACAGAAAACAGAGGAACTAAGACAAACAGCACATGGCAGACAGGCAGTAGATGAGTATTACTTAGATAGGTCATGTATTAACCATTTGGAGCAAAAAAGGCTCCTGAAATAGCTGACCAGATGAGCACAGAAAAAACATGCACTTTCAGGTTTAGATCTGACGGAGTAAAAGCACTGCCGCTCAAATAAACACATTTTACAAAACAACAACTATGTGGTGTTTTATATTATAGAAGATTTACACAAACTGTTTATCTGTTGAATAAAGAAAGTTTCATCTGCTACTGGATGGTTCCACTAACTACACTTTATAAACAGTGGGTGATTTTTAATGCATTACATTTCATGAAACTGTGTTTTTATTGTAGGAGGAGTTTAGTAAGCTGCTGTATGTCATAGGGAAGGGAGGGTTTAGACTGTATATAAACTGGGTTATTACCATCGGCTCCTCACCACCTGTGACTGTTTGAGCTCTCGTTCTTCTGGTCTGGGAACTCTGCTGGTGTAGACAACAGGGGAAGATGGTCTTTAGTTCACAGTTTGTTAGGATTCAAGTGCCAGTGTGGAAGGAATGGGGCAAGTGGGAGCACTGGGCGACAGTGAAGGGTCTGAGTGAGCAAAGACTGAATGGACAGAGGGCGAGTTTATCGTCAAAGCAGGTGAACAGGGTCTAGTAGAGGTGATTCCAGTGATCATGGGCCACGGTGGGAAAGTGAGGCGGTGAAAGCGGGCATGGCCGCAAGCAGCAAAAAGCACAGTGAAGTGAGAGTGGTGGTTGTGATTGATTTGATTTGATTCAGGTTACAACGTCACCATTAAGATTTAGACAGATATTTTTTTTTTAAAAAAGTTAAGAAAGTGTGAGAAGAAACGATTATCAGGACTATGTTTCCTTTCTGGTAAAGAGGCACAGACTTCTGAGCTGAAAATTTAACCCCGACACATGCAGCAGATTCTAACAGCGGATTAGAGCCACATTAGAAAATAAAAACACTGGTCACTATGACAATAAAGTCATTATTCAACGATAATAAAGCCATTATCTGACATGAATAAAGTCATCATTTAATGAGGCTAAAGTCGTACTTTTACAAGATTACAGTCGTAATATTTAGAAAATTTGTCAGTTTCCTGCTTTACAGCAAATGCAAAAAGTGAAGCAGCAACAAATCAGTTCAGTTCTAACGACGAAACAAACATAAACCTGTGCAAATGGACTTCAAAGTCCTTAGATTAATGATAATGTGTTGATGGTGGGCGGAGCCAATAGGCTCGGTATTTGCTGTGCATAAACCCCAAATGAAAGTAGAACTTCACTAAATGTTCCAAGTTCTCCATTATGTGATTAGTTGGTATGGCTTTATTTTCATTATATAACGACCTAATTTTTGTTACATAACCACTTTATTCTCGTAGTGACAGGTGTTTTATTTCCTTCTGCAGCCCTAATACGCTGTCGTAGATTTTATCTCAACACAAAAGAAGAAAAGCTAACATCTGTCAGAGAACACTGTCTGAGAGAAGGAGCAGCAAGAAATGGAAAATGACGTTCAAAGTTCATAATCGGCATAAACCTCAAGCAAAAAGAGTAAACATTTAAATACCAAAGATATATAAATATATTTAGTGTTCATCCGATGATACGTTGTTAATATACTGATAAGACCAGTGTTATTTAGACATAATCTCAATCTTCTTATTCTGAACAGCAAGTGCAGGATAAAATCATGAACCGCCTTCGAGCAATAAACGATCTGTCAGTCTGACTGACGTCTGTGTTCACACACAAACACACACTAACACACATACACATCCTAAACACGTGGCTCCTCCCCCTCCTTCATTTTACCTAGAACAATTAAGAAGTTCAGGGCATTTTTTTTATCTCACCATGTGTCCAAAAAGCATCAAAATAGCCACAGTTTCACACATATGAACATAGATAACTGATCAGACCTGGCATTAACATGCATCGTGAGTGGATGAAGGTGTGAATGTACTCACCACACATTCATGGTGCTATGGGACACACAGATATTCATTCAAAATAGACTAGACTAGTGCTATCCTGGACCGACACGGACACTTTTTTCCAAGAATAATCAGGTACAAATGCACATATTTTACCCATAAAACAAATGGAACAGTCAGAGTTGTCCGATGGAGATTTGAGGATTATAGATTTATTTACAACATCACCTCATCCATTCAATTACTGAACAAGAAAACATTCCACCTGAAAAGCTGCAGGCATTCTTTGAATAAAGACACGTTACAAATGGAGTCAGTTAATTTTGGAATGGCTGTGTCTACTAGGCTTCAGGCTATGGATGAGCTTGCTTATTTGCTTTTAGAGGAGGGGGGTGAGACGCTGCAGACCCACTCAGGTTGTACGTTAACCCTCCATTTACCATCGGAGCACTGGCGCTCCCGTTTTACAAGCGCTATTTCAATTACTGTAACTCCTCAACCGTTTGGGCTAAAGAGAAAATTCAAATGGTTCCTGAAAGAAGAGAAGACGAGCTTTACAGGGATATTACGGTTATTATGGTATGTCACAGGCATCCACTTGGAGTGACGGTCCAATCACAGGCAAGAAATGACACAGAGCAGAAAGGGGGTGTGGAGACGCTAGCCGGATCGACCGATTTTTTTTTCTTTTTTCACCATTGCACTTGTCAAAAAAACCTGTCAAGAAAATCTCAGAGAGAGAGAAAACTTTCTGAGAGGTTGATCGAGGAGGAGCGTGAGCTGGATGAAGGACCGAGTTCAGGGGTGTCAAACTCACTTTAGTTCAGGAGCCACACTGAACTAAATCTGACCTGAGGTGGGCCGAGTCAGTGAAATAACAACACAATATATATTTTTTTAAATGTCGACTCCAAACTTTTCTCTATGTTTTAGAGCAAAAAAATGTTACATTAAACAATGAAAATGTTTACATCTACAAACTATCTTTTCAAATAATGTGAATAAAATGAACAAACTGAAAAATTAGTGTAATTCTAACAATATTATGCTTCAGTTTATCATTTCCACATGTTCATTATAACTTACAGTCAATCTATAAATATACAAAACATTGAGTAACAGGAAGAATATTGTTAAATTACACTTTTCTGAAGACATTTAAGGTTTTTCATATTTGTTCAGGTTACTTACAGTTTTTGTGAAATTATACTTTGTTTTAGTGTAAATACATGAAAATATTTACATTTACAAACAGAAAATGTGGAGTTGTGAGTATTTATAGGTTATTATAATATTTGACTTTTCTGACCCACTTCAGATTGAATTGGTCTGAATGTGGAACCTGAACTAAAATGATTGTTAATATCTTAATATCTATTTTTGCATTTCACAAACTCATCCCAAGGGCTGGACTGGACCCTTATGGCGGGCCGGATTTGGCCCCCGGGCCGCATGTTTGACACCTGTGACCTAGTCAGTCTGGAGCAGATCGATCTCAACCAGAGTAAGTAATGCATTTTGGAAAAGCTGCTCAGAAGATCTGCTGGACAGTAAATGCTAACTTTACTAGCTAGCTCAGTTTTAGCTTTGTGGGAATCGTTTGTTATCCAGGCGGCCTGTATGATATTTGGTCAATAAAGGGTTAATGCCAGGCCTGAGCAGAGCCTATGAACCCTCTTTAGGTTTGAAGTCCTGTAGAGCAGAGGAAAATCACTGACCATATTGTCCGTGTGAAGCCCTCTGTAAGTGTTCAAGTGAACAGCTAACACCAGCACCTGTATTACTCCTCAGCTTCGAAATGCCAAGCTCACTGCTGTGACTCAGCTGTGACAAACATCTGATTCAGATCCTGTGACAGCTTGATGCTGTGACTCAGTAGTCTGTGGGGAGCATTAACACTGATGTGGTGTTCTCCTTAATCTTACACCCCTGCCAATGGTTACTACTGAAGTGGACACGCTGCAGCCTGGTACGCAGCTGGAGCCAGCTTTCCTTTGATACATCAAACACAGCTGCAAGTGAAAGTGAGGGGGAGGAAGAGGTGTGGTAATTCTACTGAAGCAAGAAGAGAGGAATGAACTGTCCGACGGAGGAAACATGGACAGCAGGAAGGAGAAGTGAGGGGGTAGCAACACCTGCCTACTAAAGACAAGTGGACATTTTTCAAGACAAGGAGAAGCTAAGGAGATGACTGTATGTGTGGTACACCCACAGCACGGAGGCATGGAAAGAGGAGGTCCACGACACAACAATAACAGCCCGTGTAATGCAATCAGAGAACAAAGAGGAGGATGTTCAATATGCTAACTTAACAAGGAAAATGAGGAAGTTGACAGAGATGAGGACAGTGAACATGTGGAAATATGTACCATAAGAGGAGGCGCCTGGGCCTGGTCACTGACACCATCCGTCATACTAGAGGAACGGAGTCTGTTGGACAACTGGCTCTGTTAGAAAAGAACAAAGAGGAAAACACAATTAAATAGGGCTGTAAGAAAATATCAGTTCTGCAATACATCATGGTATTTCATTTCACAATACTGTATCGATATTAAACAGTAGTGTACGGATATTTGTAGGTATTTATTCAAATGCAGATATGGTGGAGGTTCACTTTTGTTTGTTGTTTTTCTTTATTGTTTCCATTTCATTTATTCTTTAAAACGGTTTTTATTAAATACTGGTTATTTGAATCATCCTAAAGCACTTTTTACTGTTCCTCTGTTGGATCGCACCAAAATAATGTTCTGAACTAATAGAATCTGAACATTTGAGCAGGATCTGAAACTGGAATGACTGTAAAATAGAATTTAAGTTTGAACAGGAACATTTTGTAGCATCAGATCCTGTTGGGATCAAATAAAAATGTGTTTAGTATTTGTGCAGATTTCAGGTGAAATTCAATTTTTCAAGGAAATAATGACTTAAAAAAAAAGAAAAACAAATTGCCTTTTTAACAGTATCATAATATAACATGATATATCGTATCATGATCCTCGTATTGGGATTTGTATCATATCACCAGATTCTTGCCGATACACAGTCCTGGAATCAATAGAAAAGTCAACACTGACAGGACATCCCCCACATGGGGAAGGACTTAGACTGCAGCAGCTGCTTTGTGGGTCTCACCAGAGCAGAACTAGGTCCTGGCACTTCTCCATTGGCATCAGGGGTGAGGGACAGCCTCAGATTCAGATCCTCAGAGAACTCCTGGGTGACAGGTGTTTGTGGGTGCTGTGGTGTCATGACAGAGGAGGGGCCGGGCAGAGACTGGGCCAAGCTGTCGTTGGGGTCCTCTTCTGTGATGAGCTCCCAGGACTATGAGGCCGACAGAAAGGACAAAATCAGAATCAATTCATTGTTCTTGATGCTTTTGTGAGGACATGATCTGTGCTTTCTCCTTTACATTGTCCATGTCCCTGGGCTCCAAGTGCTCGTTCTCTAGATCTTCACTGATGTGGCGCCTTGAGCGGAAGACACGGTGGGCTTCCTGATGGATCTGCCGCTGTTGATTGTCGCTCTCAGTTTCAGAAATCACATCCCTGAAAGACAGGAAGTGAGTTCATTCATTCAGAGTCAAGTGTTTGACAACAACAACAAAAATAATAATAATAATAATAATAATAATAATAATAATAATAATAATAATAATAATAATGGATTTGATTTTTATAGCCCTTTTCAAGTCACCGAAAGCTCTTTACATTATTGATCCATTATTCATTCACTGTCTCCTATGGCCCCTCCCACCACCGAACATTCATACACATTCATACACCAGTGTGAGTGACACTGGAGGCAGGAGGGTGAAGTGTCTTGCCCAAGGACACAACGGCTGACCTGGAGAGAGTGGGATTCAAACCGCCAACCTTTCGGATATTGGACGACCCGCTCTACCACCTGAGCCAAAGCCGCCTCAACCCTGACAAACCACTGACAGGAAACACAAGGCTAGGCAGGGAGGGAGGTGTGCCGTACATGTTGGAGGGACGCTTCCATTGTGTGGTGCGGTTGTTGTGGTTGACATAGTAGGTCCGTCCCAAGTTGTCCACCTTCTCTTCCCAACCTGGAGGTAATGGTGGCAGCATCTGCTGTGGTCGCTGAGAGCCTGAGTCTGCAGACTCATCCCAACCCTGAAAGCAACATTTAACTTTATTTGATATAACACGACAAATATTGGTATAAAGACTTACATATGAACACTGGTGTCAAAAACAGTAGACTTTTTATTAGTAATTTGTATGTAAAAATTCACATCGGAGGGTAATTCTAGTGCTAAGACTGAACAAAAATGAGTGATTTCAAAGGGACTGCAGGAAATAGAAATGTGGGTTCTATTTTTTGACCGGGTTGACAATCAAACAGACTATTATTGAGCAGTTTTGGTACCAGTTGATATTGTTATCACAAAAAGGTGAAGTCATTTTAAAAATTTTTTTAATTTCAGTCTTCTAGATGGTCAGAACATGAGAAACACTCCATAAAAAACTAGAAAAGCACTGGGAGAGCGCAGACCTCCGTCAAGGTAGTGTTTGTACTTTCCCCCACTAGATGGTGCTGAATGACCTCATAATCAACTCTGCTCCACCATGCCCTATCGCATTGATAAAGAATCCCTTTAAAGAATTCCTGGATCCAGACGGTGATCCGGATCGCCTCCAAAAGTTAATCATCTCTTCCTTGACCCAGAGCGGACATATCCTGAACATTTCATCCAAATCTGTCCATAACTTTTTGAGTTGTCTTGGTCACAGACAGACAAACCAACGCTGATGAAAACAAAACCTCCTTGGCGGAGGTAATTAAAGAACACTTGTAATCCAACAAAACACAGAATCATGAATGTTTTAGCTGACAACATGAACAAAATTACCCCCATGAAGGAAACGCTGTATTTCTAGTTGAAGCGATATAAACTTATATTAAGAGTCTGCTTTGACCGTTCTAAATATAAAGTGTTATGACAGAACATTTTGTCATGTGGCACCATCTAAATAAATTTGAAAATTATATTGCAATATTTACAATTAGATTTTTTTCTCATAACAAGGTTAAATATTGTTGAGATTTTAAACACATGGTGGTGTGAGGTGTTTTCAAATGACATTAAAAACAGTCTTACTTTCTTTACAGTATTACCATCTATCCGTATAGACTGAACTGTGACCCATGTACCATGACACCTATCATATGACCAAACTATAGTCAATGCACGCAGTCACTGTCATGTAGGCCAGTGGTTCTCACTTCCGGTCCTTGTGACCCCATGTCCTGCATGTTTTGGTTCTGTCCCTCTTCCAGCACACCTGAATCAATTAATGATCCGCCCATCATCCAGCTCTGCAGAAGCCTGATAACGATGTAATGGCTTTCAGAAGTGCTGGAAGAGAGAAATCTCTAAAACATGCAGGACACGGGGTCACGAGGACCGGGAGTGAGAACCACTGATGTAGGCGACCACGACTATCTGATTTAACAGAACAGCTCATATCAAGTCTTGCTAATATTTTCTAGTTTTGATTACAGCAGTTACACGTGACTCATTAATTTAGTTACTTTTCACCTACAATGTATCTGAAAATCACTGGTTTTTAATGCGTCACTCATAACACATCCTGTTATCAGAGGACGTGATTATCTGTTCACAAGGTATGGAGGCACCCTGCCCTGGGTTTGTTCATAAAACTAAACTTTTCATTTGCTTATATGACAGTTTCCATTTAAATTAAACTACTGAACAGGATAAAGCGTCTTTGGCCGTGTCAGTAAATACATCTGAAAGAAGGGACTCAAACATGGACAAACAGTGACTTTGCAGGGACCAGTTGGTGCTCATTAAAGCTGAGTTCTATGCTGTGGTTTTTAATGCTTCTGTTAACATTTGCCTCTGTTTTTGTTTTGTTTTTTTCTGGCTGATAAGCTGCTGGATGACTGGGTTGTATGCAACCGCAGGATGTGCATGCATCTTGTGATGATCTGGTCATGGTGTCGCAACCCGATCTGAGTACCCGTCGGATGTGAGTCGCACAAGCGCAGTACTGCAGAGGTGAATTGCGCATGCACGGATTCACGACATTTTTACGACTGTTTTAAGTATCTACCTGATGTGAGTCGTGGATGCGCAAGAGGTTCAGAAGGGATTTCAAATTTATTAGTAGTTACGTTGATGCTCACCTTACTCTCTCGGCCACTAATCAAACTATTTTCTCAAATAAATTGGCGAGAGGATATTCCTGACGTGCCGTACTTCAAATGTTTACCAGTTGAAATTGTGCAAGGCCAATACTGATCTATTGCCATAAAACGGGGAATATTGAAAACGTGTTCATGATCTCACACATTCTCGCACACAGCAGTTCACAACAACTCCGCTTCTAGTAAATTTATATCTTTAAAAAAATAATAATAAAAACTTCGCTTCTACATGCGGTTCCGGTTACGAATTTGTTACTTTACGCGTGCGCGACTCACATCGAGAACCTGTTGCTGTAAAACGTCTCATAAATCCGTGCATACACGTTTTACATGGACTGCGCTTGCGCAACTCACATCCGACTGGTACTCAAGATCGGGTTGCAACACACGGCACCAGAGTATGTCCCAACTCTTCCGGCTACACCCCCCAGAAGTCGTAAGTGGCTCGCCCCATCCGCTCGTGACTGGCAGCAGATTTAAACCCCGGACTTCCGCGTTCACGAGAGCGCAGTCGGAGTGTAGGATGCAACGGAGCAACAGCTCATAGACATGATGCCAGTACGGCAGTTAAACCCGGTACCACGGTCATTCTCTCACATCGCTCCGGATCACTGCATCTTCTTTCACTCCTTCCGCTCAACATCTCTCAGCAGAAATCGCCGGCATCCCCAGCAAATCCCCAGCAGTAAAAACCTGAACTGGATTCAGACTGACTGGAGAGGACTGACGGACAACGGACTGGACTAAAGTGAGAGCAGGGTAAATGGTAAATAGTTTTCTGTTTTATCGCAAAGTTTGACCTGAATTGACTGTGCACCTGTTTTATTTTCATTGTTTTTCTTTTTGGTGAAAAGACTCCCTTTGTTACTCTTTTCCTTTTTTTTCCTGAACTAAAAACCCGAAGTGGATTTTTTTGAGTTGAATGAACTCAACTGTTTTGTTTTTGTTTTCTTCTGAAAGACCGAGTGTTAACCCCTGAGTGGACACTGAGTTTAATTTTGTTTTGGTTGGTGGATTTTTCTGAGTTTGGACTTTGGGGAAATTTATATATTTTTGTGTTTTCAATTGAGTGTTCAATATATGATTTTTAATTTGAGTTTGGTTTAAATGTGTCATTTCTTTTGTATCATTTAACGTGTAGGGTGTTTGTTCATTTGAGACTTGCATCCTTTGCGTGTGTTTGAGGGGGAATAACTTGACACAAACTAACCAAAAGACTGACAAACAAACCAACTAAACCTCTTACATGTCAGGAGAGAGACCTGGCTGGCACACCTTTAAAAAAAAAAAACAAAAAAAAAACCAATAAAACAAATAATAAATAAATAAAATAATGCCCCCAAATCAAACTGTCATAATCTGCACTGCTACCTGTAGTGACTACGGACAGATAGAAACCGTTTCATACAAATACACACTCCCAGGACTGATGAAATACACTTTTTCCTGCAGGTCAGAGCACTGGTAAAAAAAATCATTCAAAGAGGTGCAAGGGTCATTGGCAGAGTGACATTTCTCATTTTTTGTAAATTGCTTTTTTATAGTCACCTATGAAGCTTGAAACTGGCTGAAAGTGTGTCTGACATGCACTGGAGCACTGCTGCTTCCACACCCACAAGACTTAGACACATACACAAACATTAACACACATAAAAAAATGGAGGAGAAGCTTAGATGTATTTTCACTCTCTGAATAAGGGGCAGTGTTGTAAATGACTTTTCCAGGCTCTGACCTGGATAAGGCTTTCACCAGATTCTGGCAGCGACTTACTGACTGGATTCTTAGAGACAACAATAAAAGAAACCTCTTTTCTGGTCTCACTTTGAGCACAGACATTCTCACTTTTCTAATGCTCTGAAGTAGGCTACTTGCTTTTATCTTTAAGCTTCAAAGTCTGTTTTTTAGGAGGGCAGGAAGGAATAGAAGTGGAGTCTGGTGTGGCTTTATGCCATTATGAACACGATGGTAAAAAAGATGCCTTTGGTACGGCTAAGTCAACAGCAGTGGCGGCCAAAGCCCTACCTCAGCCTCCTCTCTCATCTCTCCTGCCTCCTCTTCATGTCCTCCTTGTTTGGGCAGATAGGCCATCTTCAGACGCAGGTAACCCTTCACCCTGGACTTGTGACTGGAAAGATAACATCAGCAAAAACGCACTTATTTGAAAATAGCACATTAGAACCAGGTGTCTTGCGAACCAAAAAGCCCCTTGCAGGCTGATGCTAAAAATGTGGGAGACTTTCCAAAGTGTCTCTTAGAACACCAGATGGTCTTTTACCTTCAATGAGCTCCTGACCTTTACATGAACTTAATACCTTTCTGGAATCACCACGACACTGAGCAAAGCTTTAATACTATGTGCTACCACTTTCTTGGGAACAAACCAGACTATTAAAATAAAAAGACATAATAGAGTTTGTTTGTGAGAATCCAAAGGAACTCACCTCCTGGGCCGCAAGAGGAAGTCTTTAAATGTGTAGGGACGCTCCATGGCTGGGTCCTCTGTCTGCAAATTACAAGGAGGTTGTTGACGGCAGTCAGTTGGATACATAAGTAGATACACATCTGACAGTATGGAAATATCAGCCATCATCATTATGTAATGTCAGGCTTCTCCTGTTTCAAAATGAAGTGCATAAAAGACCTTCAGTAATTCAGAGAAATCACCCACTGGCCCCGACCAGGCCAAACCAGTTACCACTGGCAGTTCACTGTGTTCTTACATACCACGGAACCTGCCAATTACTTTTCCATATCTCAAGACCAATCTCAAGCGTGGGTCTTGTTAAACAGTTTTGACAAAGTTGTTATAAACAAAGGGGTACACAAAATATCAGACAGCTGTGACTTTTGTTTTTATGTATCCCTCCCAGTTTGGTTCCAGAACCTTAACTTGGAAAAATATGTCAAACTAATTTTTTGTTCCCGTTTGAATTATATTACCCATTTCAAAGACGCATCTGCAAATCCATAGTTTGTAATAATAATAATAATAATAATAATAATAATAATAATAATAATACTACAACAGCCTTTAGAATTGCGTGCCATGGCTCAGCAGATGGCATATCTTATCTCTGAGATTTCACCTTGGGACATTACAGCTTGTAATTTCTCATTTTACACATTTGGTCATGATGAAGCTGAAGATAACTTTCCTCTGGGCAGATTGTGAGTAGATAAAATGTTAGGATGGAGTCACTTAGGCTCCGTTCACTGCAGGTCTTAATGCATAATTTGGATTTTTTTGTGAAATCCCATTTTTTCTGTGCTCGTTCATGTCACAAATTAAATGTGACTTCTATCAGTTTTGCATATGAACTGAATGTCACCCTGAAGTGACCCACGTGGACTACAGAGGCCCTGAAGTGACCCACGTGGACTACAGAGGCCCTGAAGTGACCCACATGGACTACAGAGGTCCTGAAGTGATCCACATGGACTACAGAGGTCCTGAAGTGACCCACGTGGACTACAGAGGTCCTCGTACTGGACCACACAGACACACACTGCATTTACAGAAGTAAATATGGAGGTCATCTGGTCTCAGTGTGTGACACTGATAAAGTTTGTCTAAAACTAAAGTCAGCATCAGTCAAAGAATTATAAAATATTAGATTAAAAAAAGAGCAGAAGCAGGTTTTTTGCTGGGGCTGCTACGTCTGTACAACAGAGTATTCGAATATGGAGTCAGAGTCAGGAGTGGTGGGATAGTGACGTTAGCTTCACTGACATACACTTAAGTGGGGAAGCTGTGGCTCAGTTGGTAGAGCGGATCGTCCAATGACCAAAGGGTTGGAGGTTCAAATCCTGGCTCCGGC
>JAQQZY010000005.1:50549174-50559247 GCA_030068375.1 Ostorhinchus rueppellii
TTCCAGAGCCCAAGCTGTGTGTGGAGGTGAGCCCGACTATATCTAGCCGGTACCTCTCAACCTCCCTCACAAGCTCCAGCTCCTTCCCCCCCAACGAGGTGACATTCCATGTCCCAAGAGCTAGACTCCATGCCTGAGGATCAGGTTGTCGAGTCCCCTGCCTTTGACTGTCACCCAAACCACATTACACCCGGCCCCTATGAAACCCTCGGTGGGTGGTGAGCCCTCCGGAGGGTGGGCCCACGTGGCTCTTTCAGGCTGAGCCCGACCAGGCCCTGTGGGCTGAGACTTGGCCACCAGGCTCTCGCATATGAGCCCCAACCCCGGGCCTGGCTCTAGGGTGGGGCCTCAGCTGCGCCATGCCGGGCGGCGTCACAGTCTTCGATGTTTTTTCGTTCATAGTGGGATTTTGAACTGATCTTCGTCTGGCCTGTCACCCTCCTTGGTGCAGGTAAAAATGCCAGAGTGACCAACCGGCTCTGTTTGTAAATACATGGACTGTTTATGGTGGAGTCCACTTCCAAACCGTTCACTGTGAGGGAAAAGATTCAGATGTGGAATTATGGAACGAGTAATGGATTTGTGATACTTAGGGTATGACTCAGGTTTTACAGATTTGGAAGTCATAAAAAGTCACACGCAGCTTTGAGGTAAACGGCGTCTGCACAAGGCTTTCCTGTAGGAGTCAGCCTCAATGGTCCCAGTAACGATGTGATGTGATCAGCACTGGCCATGTTACACTTTATTTACTCAAAACTAGTTTATGGAGACACAGCTGGCATTTTATACAAACGTGACAGAGACAGAAACATGCACTGCTTCCTTGGCTGATGTCTGTCATGGTCTTTTTTTCCCAGTTTGAAGCATTGCCTTCTGCCACCAGTCCCAGGTCCAAAAATTAAAGGATTTGATCAACAGATTTTTCAGGTAAACAATAAGTCAATGCATAATGTTTTGATGTTCAATAAATACATGTTTTATACAACAGTGGGAACACTACCAGATAAAAGCCTGTATTTGTAATCTTTTCTACATTTCTTTTGTAGAATGGCAGGTCTGATGACATCTTAAGTGCTTTGATGATTCCTAATTTCCCGCCAACAAAATCATCCAACTACGAGGACTTACTGGTGGAGTACCTGGAGGTGTACATCCCCGAGGAGCAGGAGCTGATCCTGGAGGAAAGCAAGGACAATTGCCTGAAGTCTGACAGTTCCACATGCGACAGTGACTCGGGCCGAGGCAGCTGCGACAGCCACACTCTGCTGACGGACAAGTGTGGAGAGGCAAAAGGAGCGAGACGAGCCAGTGGTGAGGACAGTGGAGCAATGAGCGAGTCACAAAAAGGCTGGGAGGAGGAAGCGCTCAGTTATGCTCATGAGGACGTAGTCACTCCTGACGTGTCCAGTAGAAGGGTGAAGACCTGGCCTTCAGTCTTTTCCTCAGTGCCCAAGTACACAAGTCCACTGGACCAAAAAACCTCTCTTGAACTGGGCAAGCAGCACTGCCTCTCCGATACCCTGTTTCCTCCAGGTTCCAGTAACAAGGAGGTTTTGGGGCCAAACTACTGGGAGTTTGACTTGAGCAACAAGCAGTCACATCTCCTCCAACCCCAAACCCAGGGCAGCCAGCAGCTCCAGGCCCACAGTGATGCTAACATCTTGTACACTGGCTGCAAACAGGTACCTGCTCTTCTGCAGCTGCCCGCTTTCAAGTCCACTGAGTACGTCGAGGTCCAAAAGGTCAACCAAGAAGACATGGTGGTTCTCCAGCCTGTGGCATCAGAGAACTGCAGCCGTGATGAAGAATGTCTTCATGTGCTTCAGGGGGAAGACTACAGCCAGGTCAAAGGGGTGGGCAGTGACAACATGCTGCTGCTCCAGAGCGGGGTGAAGGCCAGGGTGGGGGAGGGGCCAGGCAGGTGCACATGCGAGGAAATGGAGACAGATGGAGTATCAGAGAGTCGTTACGCTTCATCGTCCTTTGTCACAACACAGAAGCGTACAGACTCCGTGCACTCTGCCTCCGTACCTGTCCAGGAAGAACCAGACCGGGCAACCAATGGTTACGTAGACACCACCAGTATGTTCCCACTGCCCGTGTACTGTTCCAAAACAGCAGGTGTGGAACACTGACAGCAGCTGAAGACACTGGACAGGACTGAGGCTTCGTTCACATGGACCATCCAGTGTTTCAACCTGTTGAAAACACAGACTTTTGGAAACACTGTTGAGCCTGTTTCAGTTTGGAACTGTTGTGTACGGACACAGTGACACACATGCCAGCTGTCTGTCACCTGATTGGCTCTTATCCATCATTTCATGTGTTTCCCTGATTGGTTGTGCCCTCTTTTCTGGACGTAACCAGGGCATTCAACCGACATACTACAAGTTCTGTGTCCACGAGCACGATTAACCGTCCTCGTCGTACATTTCAGACGTGATAGAATGTTCAGAGATCAGTTCAGAAACTTTGCCAAAACATTATTGTGGATGGAGATTATTTCCAAACATATTTGAGTGGATGTAGCCTCAGGACGACCGTGTATGTGTTTATGAGTTTCTTGTCATGGGGGGGGGGGGGTCATAATCTCTTTCCACTGATTCTACTGTAGTGACACGTGAATGAACTGGAGAAGGATTTCCACAGCTTATTTCTATGTAACACTATATAATATGATTCTGACCAGTTAAATTGCATATGTTTAATGTTCTAACTGCTTTCAATAACGTCACTGAAATGTACTTGTGTACTGATGTGAGAGTCTATTGTGAAACAGAACACTCAACATCTAATATTTGAACTTTATTTCAATTTTTTATTGGAATATTTTCTCTGTTCCTTCTAGAACCATGTATTTTCCAGCTCTTGGCTAGGTCCCACATATACCGTATATGTATTTATATTTTAGATTTGAAAACGAGCAGATAAAGTGGGATTCTGTTGCTCTAACTTCAATCACAGTATTTTTATGTATATACATGTATCACTGCTTTGATTGGTTAAATTACCAAGTGGTAAAAACTGAACAAATATTGTTTCTACAGAGAAAAGTTACTTGTATGGTTGAAGAGTGACAGATTTAGAGTTGTAAACACTCAACTGGCCATATTTCACTGAAAACAGCACTGGACTCTTTTTGGAAGGCTTGCTGTAAAAATGCTTATAATAAATGAACAGTGTGCACCCATGGATTCTTGATATTTTATTTTAATTCCATAATTTCATCTGTTGTTTTATGAATAACCTGCTTCTAATGGTTTGTAAGTGTTCATCACAAGGAAGCGTAACAGACAGTGTCACACCCGCTCACTATTGGTTTTACTCACCTCACCTGTTCTTTCTCCGCACACCTGTCACCAATCACCACACCCTATTTCAGTGCACTCTCTCCCTGATTTCCCTTGTTGGTTTATTTTCTGGTCTGTCCACATCTCTCGCTCCTCTCCTCTGCCTGTTCCACTCGACCAGGTACTGTCTCCTCTCAGACAGACTCCTCCTTGGACTCCGGGTGTGTTTCCCACCCTTAGTTTGGACTGCGGTCTCCACCGCGTACTCCGGTGTGGTGTCTCCACACAACTTTCTCTTGTTGGACTTTGATTCATTAAAGCATGTTGATTGACACTACTTAGCCCGGCTCCTGGATCCTTATTCTCCCGCGTGACAGACAGTGACTTACATTAAATTCCAGATGTGTCACTGGAACATCTGTTATTCTTAAAGGGAAGTGGACTCTGATTATCTGTGTGTATTATCTGTGTGTTGCTCAGGCATCAAACAAATTCCAGACAGAGCTGACTGCTGCAGTATTCCACGCATGTATTTTTGGTCCAGGAACAGACTAGCAAAAACGACAAGTAGATAGGACCAATATGTTGGCAGGTATTAGTCATTTTGGGATAGAATAGCCTTATAATCACATTGCTACACCCAGAATCATGTGCAGGCTTTGGCGGTGACTGCTGGACAAATGTGGTATAGCATGAATGAAAACACAACAAATATCCGTGCTGGGGACCGGAATGTTGTCCCTCAGGGTTGGGATGTGGATTTAAAAACCCCATCCCATTCCACATCCCACCCACAGAACTGACCATGATGAAATCCAGGATCTAGAACCTGTTTCCCCACAGGTCAGTGTGCTTGACCCGAGTTGACAGACTTGGTGTGTATTCGCTCAGTAACGTTCACTTAGAGCTGGTTTCCTTTAAGGTTTGGTTCAACATGACATTTTATCTTATCTTTAGTTGAATGACTTAATAACTTTTGAATTCTGAAAATATTTACAATTACAAACTATCCTTTCTCAAAGAAACTAGAAAAAATAAAATTTCTTAAGAAAAAACAAGTGTAATTTAAACAATATTATGCTTCAACTCATCATTTCTACATGTGCGTCATGAATCAGATCTAAAAAGGCAAAGTACATTTAATAACAGGCAGCATATTGTTAAAATTGCATTTTATTTTCTGAATATACTTCGGATTAATCACATTTTATTGTTAAAGGATAGTTTCTAAATGTAAATATTTTCATAACATAACATGTTTTTACTGTGTTTACACTGTGCTGTTATTTGACTTGAGGTCACAGTTGGTCTGTAAGTGTCCCCTGAAATAAAACCAGTTCAACACCCTTTATATAGTAACTCTGTAACTCCAAACATACTGTATTTGATCCAGGAGTTTTGAAGCCCTGTACATGATCATTGGGATAATTTTTGTCTTAAAAAAACCTGATGTATACAATTAGATACACGCAGTACACAGGTAATCCACCGGGGGGAGGAGTTCATTCACCAGAGGCCTTTCAGTGACACTACAAGATTAAATTAATGAGGAAGAACTGGGACCATTTAGAAAAAGAATCAACAATTTATTAGACATGTATGTGTTTTATTATGTTTTGTTTGTTCAAAAATAATAATATTTGAGCATTTAGACCCAGTGTATCAAATATGATATAAAATTGAAACTCATCCATGGAAATTGATATTTGAAAAAACTTTTTTTGGTTGTTCAGAAGGACAAATAAAGGCTTTTCTGTCAATGATTTGATGGTTCAGACTTTACAGGGTTAAATATCTGCACATCATCCCATGGACCGGCTTGGAACCTTTGCTGGACCTTTTGGGCCATGGACCGTATGTTTGTCACCTCTGAGTTATACACAGTCTGCTATGGGAGGAGGAGGAGGAGGAGGAGGAGGAGGAGGAGGAGGAGGAGGAGGGGCTAGTGCACACTGAGTTTCACAACCTTTGCAGGAGAAGGAACATTTGCAGAAAACAGCAGTTGTTTGACAGGACTTTTGTCACCGTGTGTCTGTGCAACATGCACAAAGTTCTGTCTAGTCTCGTGGGTCGTGGTGGACGTGACACCGGACTGTCCTGCTGTCGGATCAGTTTGGCCAAATTCCACTTAACAAGTGGTGAGTAACTGTGGAGACAAACAGAAACCAGCTTTCACCCCAGTGGGGGGGTGTCACTGTGGACGACCGGAGAGTAATGGCAATAAATAGAATAGAATAGAATAGAATAGAATAGAATAGAATAGAATATCGTTATTGTCTTTGTACAGGTACAAGTGCAATCGCCTTTAGGTGCCATAAAAGTATAAATAATGTATATAAAAGAACATAAAAACTGAAAATATGGAAGAAAAACCCTGATGGAAACAATATCTTTAAAAAAAAACAACAAACAAAACAGCAGCACAGAAAAGTGTCAGTGGAAGTATAAACATAAAACATCATCAAATACCCCGAAGACAACATTCAGCATTTACACTTACATGAATGTTTTATATTAATAGAATACACTTATATTAATAGTGTAATATTAGTATATTATTATTGTATTAATAATATATTCTACAAAGAGGGATTGTTTCTAAACCTGCAGCAGTTTTCTACTGGAATAATTCAAAAATAATATAGAGTGGAAAACCCATGGATCTTAAAAAGGCATCATTATAAATAAGCTGCGTTCCCTTTCACATTCTGCATTAGTGCGATCCAGGCCAAACCAGCCTCATAAAACATTAGTTAAATGTTGACACTCTTTGCTGTTTTTGGGACAACGCAGAGGAAACAATATCTCACTTATTTTTTGGCTGGACTCACATTTTTTGGATCGATCTGAATCCTTTTTGAAAACCAAAGTTGGCTTTTCACTTCAGTGAAATATTCAACATGTACTATTTGGTTTGTCAAAAAAGGAACGGAATCGACCTTCTCTTAATTATAGTCCAATTCCATATTCACTGTTCCAAACAATAAGCACATATTCTTGTGTTATTTAGAACCCACTGAGCAGAGTTTAAACCCATCGGAACTCTATTAACCTCAAGCCTTTTTGAATCCTTTGTTTTGCTATTAATATTGTATCTGCATTCCATACTGACATGTCTGCATGCTTCTGTATATATTTCATCAGTAAAAAAAACCCTCCTCAACTGAAAGTGCAGACAGTGATCACCTGGAATTCTGTCCTTTTGTTTGAGCAGTTGGTTGCACATACAGTCCGACACAGCAAAAGTCTGTGGACACGTTGAATTCAGGTGTTTTCTTTTCTCTAACAGGGTCTGGGATAAAAACTACAAGGACTTATGTCAGAATATAGTTTTATATAATGACAAATACCATATTTATTGTTAATATTAATGTTCATTTGTCAGATCCTCATGAACAGGATCCTCTTACAGCTGTAAACATGATGTGTCCCAATATTTATGTCCACATAGTTTTAGAAACATCAGTATTTCCTTACATTTTTCTTCCTCAGTCAGATTTGAAGAAAGTATATGTTTAGATGTGGTAGAAAATTATTATTTACAGTCAGAGCATGAAAAATATTTTAGACATTTAAAGGAAGAACATTTAAAACCAGAGTCATTTATAAAAAAAAATAATAATGTTGAGAAAAATCGAGTAAAAACCATCTCTGAGGTATTTTGTAAACAAAGATCATTTAGACCAAACAAACAATGCAGTGATATCTATCCCATAATATAAATCATATTCTGATATTAGTTATTATTGTTTTGTTAGAAAACAAACACCTGAATTCAATGTGTCCACATACTTTTGTCCATATAGTGGATGACTGAGGCACTTCTAATATAAGGCTAACGGTATGAAATGAGTTCAGTCCTGCTAAAGTGTCAGACCATTAGTTTTATGATGAACAAACATATAATGAGCATAAACACCACATATGTACAGTGATTAAAACAGTTTCTACACATATAAAAATATAAAGTAACCTGCTTTTGTTCAGACACTGAGACATTGAATTCTCTTGCAGTTGAATCCTAGTTTCATGTCAGAACAGTTGAAATGTCAGGGATAGTTTGGTCACAGGAACAGAGAACATACTGAACTTTACTGGTACTGATTTTACTCATATTTCACCCAATTTCAATTTTTTAGGCAAAACGATGTTCATCTTTGGTTCAAAAATACACAGTGATGTAGAGAATATAAATGATTCTTTATACCAATATTCTGAAGCTACAAATAAAGGTTATATTATCTCAGTCTGTTGCACAACATGGGGTCAAAGGTGGACTGAATGTGGGTAGAACGTCAACAGGCTGTGACTTATGTGCAGCATCAACATGTCCATCATATGTAGTGGTTAGAGATGACATGTATGTAGTTAAAGGTGGGGTTGGATCAGGTTTACCGGAGCATTTTTACTATAGTCCTTCAAATCCCCTCCCCCTTTGTTAATGCTGTGTTCGTGAACCCGAAGGAACAAGGCTTGCGTGTGCCAGTACTCGGGAGGCGTGGCTTCAGGGGGAAGTCTGAAGAAAGGGGCGTGGACTTTTGAATTGATTATTTTCAAACTGTAACTACTCCAACTGCTTTTGTAACATGTCCTACCCCACCTTTAAGTCAGTGCAAGTACACAAACATGAACAAACCCAGCTCAAAAACAGCAGAAGTCCTTAATGTATAAAAGAATGTTCCAGATGTTGTCCACGCACCAAAAGCATCATCTCATTATTACAGACAGAAGGTGTGTGTGTGTGCTGTAGAATAAAAGCAGACGCTCACTCATTCTCTCTGCGTTAGGATCAAGGTCAGGATGTGTTTCTGTTTATATTAATATCCCTGAAACTCCATTTCAGGTTAGGGTGAGGGGACTGGGCTGGTCTCACTTCTTCTGTGTGTTGAAATCAAACAGGTCATTTTCTGGTGTTTACTTGTTGGTGTGAATAATATGGTCTGCATGTGGGAGTATTTGTATCTGATTCCCTCTGTAGGCTTTGGATTAAAGACACTTTATAAGACATTATAGTCAGGCCGCAGAGTTTGGAACATAATAACTATGTCCTTCATGATCTCACAGGTCCATCATGCCAAAAGTCGGCTTTAAGAGACCCGTCCTCAGACCTCCCAGAGATGCCCCTTTGTGATTTCACACCAGAGGAATACAAGGTAAGAGTTCTGCAGACATACGGCGTGTCCTCTAATGACCTCTGCTGAAGACAAACCACAAACCCTGGTTAACCTTTGTTCATGTCAGATACAGAGATGCTACACTAAGCTTATCTGTGCATGTCACAGGTGTCAAACAAACGTCCCAGGGGCCAAAAGCGGCCCCCCAGAGGGTCTGATCGGACCCATGGGAGGAAGATATTAACAATCATTTTAGTTCAGGAGCCAAATTCAGCCCATCTAGGCAGCTGTGACCTTGGGTTAGGGTTGCTCGTTCAATTCCCTGGACTGGCAGAGAGTTGTTGGCTGATGTGCCCTTGAACAAGGCACTTCACCCCCCATTTGCTCCCTGGGGTCCTGACATGGCGAGCGCACAGTGTGTGACGGATGTTTACATGTGACAAAATAAAGAGTCTGTTCAATGTCAAATGTGTCAGATCAGTAAAATCATATCATAATAACCTATAAATAATCACAAGTCCAATTTCTTTCTTTTCATTTTAATGTAAAAAAGTAAAATGACCTATAAATGTCCACATTTACAAACTATCCTGTCACAAAAACATGTCAACAACCTAAACTATGAATAACATGAAATGTGTTAAGGGAAGCCAGAGCAGTTTTATAATCTTCTGCCTGTTACTAAATGTTTGGTGTATTTGGAAATCCACTGGGATCTATAAGTTGTAATGAACACGTGTAAGTGAGAAGCTAAGGCATACTGTTCTTAAAAGTGCCTTTATTTTCTCTTCATAAACTGCAGGTTGTTCATGTTATTCGTGTGTTTTTAAATGACAGTTTGTAGATGTAAACATTTTCTTGACGTTGTTGGACTGGTCCACTTCAGATCCTGTACTGCTGTCCGTGTCCTGATATTCAGCTCATGTGTCCGTGTTTATCCAGGGCATGTCCAAAGAACGGATGATGCAGATCCGCAAGCAAAACTGCAATCCCATGACCATGAAGGTCACCAGCTATAAGAGGCCGGCCTTTATCCACCAGGGACACATGCAGTGGCTGTGGGACGTGGATGGGAAGCGGTACCTGGACCTGTTTGCTGGCGTGGCTACTGTCAGTGTGGGCCACTGTCATCCGTAAGCTCCACTTTGTTGTTTTACTTCCTGGTGCTTGATGGAAGTGATGCATAGTGTGTTGAATATTTTGGTCTGTGTGAATTATGTTAAAGCTGAAACAATCCTGCATTGAACATCAGCAGATTCAATAAAACTGGCCCCTTCTTACCGCTAGTTACAACTTCATAATGTCATTCGTAAGTAGCGGTACCACTGTATTAGCCTTTCATAGCATTAGCCTTTCATAGCATTAGCCTTTCATAGCATTAGCCTTTCATACTACAGTGGTACCTCTACTTACCAGCGACTCTACCTACAAAATTTCCAAGTTAAGAAAATCCTTTATGGTAAAATATTGACTCTACTAATGAAAGAAATTTCTAGTTACAAAAGGCGCACTTATTCCATGCTTTATGGTAAAGTACACTTCCACTCTGCGCTCAGGATATGAACGGTGTAATTATTCCATACTTTACGGTTCTGTTCCAGTCGGCGCTCGGAGCTGCTCTGCCATTGGCTATGGCGCGGCCCCCTGGCCCACAGTGGGCGGTCCCTCT
>JAQQZY010000005.1:50596679-50607312 GCA_030068375.1 Ostorhinchus rueppellii
CCATGGTGTGGAAAACAGAAAGTTCACACAAAGAAAAGAAGAGACATTAGTGCACGGCTCTGACACAGGAATAGGACTCACTCTGGGATCCACATAACATTTTTGCAATATATTGTGCAGCCCCAATCAATAGTAAAATGACACGTTGACTAAAAAAAATTGCTGTCGACTAAACTTTCATTGACTGAGTCGTCTAATGGTGGTAGCACTAGTTTGTTTATTATGAAGGGTAAAATACAGAAACCATATTTTCCTTCAGGGATAATGAAGCAAGTTAACCTTTAATGTTATATAGCTATGACACAAACACAACATAAGACAACACTATAAGAACCAGAGTGAGAAAAACCTGTACCACTTTGAAATGATAGAAATATCAGTTAGGTCTCAGTTATAACATTATACATATGTTATAATGACAAAAGGCACCAAAATATGGATCTTTGTACATATAAATGTGGTCAGAATCAGGGTTCACTCCTTTTTTTTTCTGTGTTTGTTGGTGACAGTGTGTTAATGTACGTAACAGTATGTGCTGTAGGTTGATTGACATTATTTTGGTATCTATGACTGATGTCCTGGTATAAAAGTGGATCTGGTATGATAACAGAGGTAAAAATGCAGTCAGTGTGGTAGTTCATGGGCTATTTTTTACTAAATTTGACTCATAAGGAGACATAAAATTGGTATTTTTGGATGTAGAGGTGATTTGTGTGTTGATCGTGCTGCTGTGTGTGATGCAGGTGGGCAGGTGGTCAATTTGATGAATCAACGGCTGCAGACTGGCTTCACTGAGGCTGAGGTGCTGCAGATCTTCTGTGACACCTGTGACGCTGTTTCTTGCCTGCATCACTGCAAGACACCTATTATCCACAGAGACCTAAAGGTGAAATAATGTGTCAGTATTTGTTACAGGGAACATCTAGACTGTCCTCTGAAAACACATGGACCTTCATCATAGTGTTGCAGGCACTGACAACTGTGATTGATTTGTTTGCATGACTTCAAACTGTGTTGAATGATTGGATTGTCCTTATTAACATCAAATATTTTAACCCCGTAAAGCCTGAACCATTAAATACCACTAAATCATTGACAGAAAATTCCACTTCTTTAAACTGGAGTCTTTATTGGTCCTTCTGAACAACCACAGCTATGTTGTTTGTTTGTTTTTCCAAATATCAATTTCCTTGTATCAGTTTCAATTTTGTATCATATTTGATACATCAGGTCTCAGTACTCAAATATTATTATTTTTGAACAAACAAAAACACAATATAACACAAACGTGTCTAATAAAATGGTCATTCCTTTTCTATATAGGTAAAGTTCTTCATCCTTTCTCATTCATTTAATCTTGTAGTGTCACTGGAAAGGCCTCTGGTGAATGAACTCCTCCCCCTGGTGGATTATCTGTATATTGCATGTATCTGATTGTATTTGGGTTGGGAATCTTAGTGTTCAGGGTGATGTGATACACATCTAGATACAGCATCTCTGATCCATTACATTAAAGATACATGTGTGTCAGCTCACAATGCGATATGATACGATTCACACCCAAATGACCATAGAGAGCAGTTAAGCACATAAAATAAATTCAGTCTGGTTAAAAAAAAATGAAGTGCAACTCAATAACCTTAATTATTTATTCATCAAATAAGTGCCTCACATACAGTCAGTGAAAAAGTTCACACTTTGTTTCCAAAGTGGTTTCTCTCATGTTTCTAACACTCAACTTGTTGCTCCTTTGGCTGAATCCATTTGTAATGTCATGGTTTTGTAGTGTAGATCAAACAGAAAAAGGTTCTGTCAGTTTAACAGACACCTGCCCAGTGTATTATGGGATGTGCTGTTAGATCTGTATGTGACTGTTTAAGGAAGTCTGTGTGGTATGTACGGCAGGATTCAATCTGGCTGATCTAGGAACAAGGACACGTTCACAAAGCACGTGTTCACCTCCTTCTATGTCTGTCACATTCTCACACAGATGACATTCATGGGCGGAGCATGTGCCCAGTGCATGGGCGGAGCTTATACTGTTAGTGTACAGTGAACACATCTGTGAATCTGTGGCACATGGTAACGCAAGTCTGAATGAAAGAAAAACTTAAACAAATGGTAACACTTTTAAATACTAGTAAAAATGAATGGATCAAATATTATCGATACAAACATTCAATAACCGATGCATCGCAGTTTCATTCCAAACTTTTCATTCACTTCAGCTTCTCTAATGGTGCACCGGAATCATGCACACGTGTGTCAGTGTATCGATACATATTGGATAATCTTCCATCCTTAGATTGTATGCATCAGATTTTTCAACAAAAAAAAAATCACACAAATCATGTACAGGGTTTCAAACTCATATATCAAATATGATACCTTAGGCTTTATAGGGTTACTTATATTCAGTATGGTTTGACAACTAGTCTTACACGCATAAGCAATAAACCAATAAGCATACATAAGGTAATTTAATATGTGGCTTCATCAACATATCACATCCCTTTTTTTAAGAAATGAAAACAAATGTAGTTTTTTTTTAGTCACAGAAGCTTGAGCTCAAAGGATCATGGTGACCTTTGGAGGTGGAGTCACAATCCAGCATTTCTATCACAAAATCTTACACCACTTGTAAAATGTAGGAGAGTTCCAACATCTATGACATGAATGTGTTTTCCATGAGTTCTGTCTGATTTCTGGAGGACTCTGAAGATGAATGATGGCTCCTTCCAACCACAATATCTGCATTTTTTGCAAAATTTGAAGCAATCTCATTACAATATTTAGTTTGTTTGTAAGTGATGAATTGCCAGAATTATTCACTGTACTGTATTTTCTTCACAGAAAATAGAATAACTTGGATCTTTGTGTGTCTACAGGTGGAGAACATCCTGTTGCATGACAAGGGTCATTATGTACTGTGTGATTTTGGGAGCGCCACAAACAAGTTCCAGTGTCCACAGACGGAAGGAGTGGCTGCTGTGGAGGAGGAAATAAAGAAGTTTGTGCATCTTTTTATCTGATCTGGGCATATATGCATCATCTAGCCCACAGGTGTCAAACATGAGGCCCGGGGGCCAAATTCGGCCCGCCAAAGGGTTGAATCCGGCCCCTGGGATGAATTTGTGAAATGCAAAAATTACACTGAAGATATAAACAATCAAGGATGTTCAAATCATTTTAAGTCAATTCAATCTAAAGTGGATCAGAGCAGTAAAATACTGTCAGAATAAACTATAAATAATGAAAACTGCAAATTTTTCTCTTTGTTTTAGTGTAAAACTGTAAAATTACACAAAAATATTTACATTTTCAGACTAGCCTTTTATTAAAAAAAAAAAGTGCATAACCTGACATGTCTTCAGAGAAATATGTGGAATTTTAATCATATTCTGCCTGTTATTTAATGTTTTGTGCATCTGTAGATTTTTGTGTTTGTTTTTCACTCAAAAGTTATTATTCTATTATTTACATTATCTTACTTGTCCGGCCCACTTTATACCATATTAGGCTGTATGTGGCCCCTGAACTAAAATGAGTTTGACACCCCTGATCTAGCCATTCAGTCCTCTTTTATATAATGTGCCGCAGCTCTGTTGTAAATGTTATGATGTTCTGGCTTCTATGAGTGCATTATCTGCTGCATGTTTATGGTTCTATTTTGTCTTCTTATAGGTATACCACTTTATCATATCGAGCCCCTGAGATGGTGAACCTGTACAACAACAAGATCATCACCACAAAAGCAGATATTTGGGTGAGAGATGGTTGCACTTCCTACATTTAGGTTCATTTGTATTTGATTGAGTGAAATAAGTGTTTGATCCTCAAACAGAATGTGACTTGGTACTCGGTGGAGAACCCTTGTTGGTGTAGAAGTCAGACCTTTCTGTTAGTTTTGTCACATCAGGAGGGATTGTGGTCCACTGCTCCTTACAGATACTCTCTGAATCCTGAAGGTTTTCAAGGCTGTCCTTTGGTAACTTGAAGTGTCAGCTCCTTCCGCAGTTTTTCTGTGGGATTAAGGTGTGGAGCCATGTCCAGGATCCAGGATCCACTCCTTTGTTGCCTTAACAGTATGTTTTGAGGTCATTGTGATGCCAGAAGATCCATCCACAGCCCATCTTCAGTGTTCTTATCCAAGGTTCAACAGTGCACCCTAACTCGAACCTGTTCATCTGCCCCTCAATGCAGTGAAGTTTTCCCAGACTTTTTACATCCCCAGAGCAGAAGGGTTCCACCTCCCTGTTTGACAGCGGGCCTGCTGTTCCTGATACTCAGTATTTCTTTACCTCCAAATACAGTGACTCAAGAACTCAAATTTGGTCCATCTGACCACATCCCATTCACTTTCTGTGAATCCCTCAGGCCTTCAGACAGGCCTGTACATGTGGCTTCTTCAGCAGGCTTGGTCAAACCTCAGTCTGACACGGTGAAGTGTGTTACCAGTGGTTTTCCTGGTGACCGTGGTCTCAGCTCCCTTGAACTCAGTAACAAGCTCCTCCTGTGTACTTTAGGGTCGATCCCTCACTTTTCTTAGAATCATCCTTACACTGCAACATAACATCTTGATTGGAGGTACAGATCCAGCTGGTTGACTTTTGTCTTATATTTGTTTGTATTTTTGAATTATCAGTGGTGTCTTCCATACTAACCTTGTTGTTGATGATCTTTATAATGTATCTTTATAATATACATTTGTTAAAAAAAATTAACATTTTTGAATAGATTGAAAGTTAAGACTCAAAATTCATCCCTGGGAAGGCTGGGCTATCAGTGAGCAGGAGGGACAAAGTGTTGTGCAATGGGTGGAGGTATTCGTGCTAACTTTTCCCACTTGTTTTGATGATTTTGTTTTACACTTCCCAAAAAAATTTAAAAACTGTCTCTCAATATCTTAGATTTAGTTTCAAGCTTGATCAAATCACCTTATATGCATTAAATGTCATGAATCACTCGGTCTAGTTCAATGACCACTACCATCCTGCAAACGTGACAGTTGTCCAGAAGACACTCCATGGAAGCTGAGATGTGACACTGAAGCATCAAACAGACAACTTCCACCTTCTGGCTGTGCCTAGAAAGTCTGTCCCTAAAAGTCTGAACAGTCTTTGACAAAAGGCAACTCCAGCAGAGGCCAACCCACACTGAGAATGAATCTGACTGGCTTCATTCATACACTGACTGTAGTTTATATAAGTCAAACCGCTCAACCTCCCACAACTCATCGTCCTTCCTCACCAGGATGGTGATGTTCCAAGTTCCTAGAAACAGTTTAGGTAGCCAGGGCTCAGACTGCCAGGGCCTCTGCACCCAGCTGACACCTGATTCCTACTGCACCAGACCCATATGGCTCCTTTTGTGGGTGATGGACCCACAGGAGGGTGGTCTCATGTGACTCCTTAGGGCTGAGCACGGCCAGGTCCCATGGGCACAGACCTGACCACCAGACACTTACCAAAGAGCCACTCCTCAACACTTGGCTCCAGGGTGGGGTCCTGGTAACCCTGATCCGGGCACGGGTAACTGGATCCTTTATTGGTCCATCATAAAGGTCACAAATTCTGCTTCATCTGACGCATCACCTCAGTCCAGTTTACGTAGTTAGACCCTCCTAAGAGCCTCGATAAGGCTGATTTAACTTTGGCTGATTATGAATGTGATCTGGAACAGCTCTAAATGTAGTGTCATCATATAACTTTTGTTATGATTTGGTTCTATTTAAATACAATTTGATGTGATTTGGATTTGATAACAGTTCCTACATCTGTTCAGTCACTCAAACCCTTCACCAGTGTTCAACAAAGGGTTTGACAAAATCTATATTATTAATTCTTTTTTGATTGATCTTAGGAAATATTGTAATATTTTGAGATACTGAGTTTTTGATTTTCATGAACTGTAAGTTGTTATCATCACAATTAAACTAAGGCTTGAGGTATTTCACTCCTTATGTAATACATTTAACATAAACTAAAGTTTTACTATTTGAATTAAATGAACAAATGTTTTAGTTGCTCTTTTAAAGAAGACAGTCCATGTAATATAAACCTGGTCAGATGATCTCGTTGGTGTGTGTATAGTATCATAAGAGTGTGTGATGTGCTTTTGTAGGTGTGTTTGCTTGCATGCTTGGCTCTTTTCTTGTGTGTTTATGTGATGTACATGTGTGGGATTCTCTTTTCCAGGCGCTGGGCTGTTTGCTGTACAAGTTGTGCTTCTTCACTCTGCCCTTTGGTGAAAGCCAGGTGGCCATCTGTGATGGAAGTTTCACCATACCAGATAACTCCCGCTACTCTTATGATCTTCATTGCCTCATTAGTCAGTATTTCTGAAATATTAACTTTGGATTCATTTAACTTTGTACAAACACTTTCATTTAGTGCATTTTTTTTTTTTTACTTAACCTGTGGTTCTTGTCCGTCTCCTTTCCATGGTATTTTTTTAGGGTACATGTTAGAACCAGACCCAGACAAACGACCAGATATCTACCAGGTGTCGTACTTTGCTTTTAAACTTGCCCAGAGGACTTGTCTAGTTCAGAATGTGAAGGTGAGTATATCTTTTTTTTTTTTTCAATTCACTTAATGTCCTAGTTGTGTTACCAAATGCTGAAGTGTTGACGCAGTCAACAGACATCTCACGTTACATTTTGCAGAAGAAAACACATTCATTAGCTGTATTCATTTGACACAAATGTTAACGTTCTTCATTATTAACTGACTTTTATGCTAATAGATAATATATGTGCTTTTTCAGTGATCACTTGGTACTGATACTGATATCTGTGTAGTTTTGAAGTTTTAATATTTGTTTTCCTTACCCAGAATTCCTTGATTCCTTCTAAACTTCCGGAGCCAATCAGAGCAAGTGAGGCGGCTGCAGCGAAGAAAAGCCAGACTAAGCCCAGGTAAGCACCCCCCGTTGACACCGCGTTACCATTAAAGCTTTAGTAGCACTTCAGCTTGTGAAAATAATGTGGTACACTTGCTGTTCTGATATTTATGAACAGATTTATCATACATTTAGTAACAGAAGGATAACATCCTCCCTTGTTTCCAGACTGACTGATCCCATTCCCACCACTGAAACCTCCATCACCCCTCGTCAGAGGCCAAAAGCTGTCCATACTCAGCCTGCTGCTGGGATCTTACCCATCCAGCCTGCTGCTCTCACCCCTCGTAAACGGGCTGCTCTCTCTGGTGGTGCTACTCAGCCTGTGGGTACGTACAGCATTCTGTCCAGCCCCACTGTCTCCTCTCATTTAGAGGGAAAACAGATAACTTTTTTATTTTATGTACATAATTATACTGTAACCGGAATCCTTTTAATCCTTTATGTACAACATGAATACATCAGTTCCCACATGGAACAGATTGTAAACACAGGTTAAGACCTTCACAAATTAAACTAATTTACAGTACCAATGAATTAGTCAAATATTATTTATGTAGCATCACATCATAACTATCACACATCACACTTTGTGACCTCCTTTGTCTGTTAAAGGTGCTATATAAATAAACCTTACTTATTTACTTGCTAACTAAAGTTAGCTCATGACATTTTACATTTCGAGCTGGTCTAAACCAGACTCTGAAACCACTTGATAGACACCAACAGAGTCCTCCAGGAGTAAACACTGTGTGACAGTGGAAGGGAAAAACTACCTTTAACAGACAGAAACCTGGAGTAGACCCTGACTCTGGAGGATGGACGACTGACAGGACCAGTTAAAGGGTTAAAGAGAGAGAGAGAGAAAGAGATTGTGGGAGAAGGGAGGAAATAGGGGGGAGACACATGGATGCACTGCAAACTGAACTATCTATTAAAAACTAGAGCTGCTGTCACTAATACAACTACCAGTACTAATACAAATACAAATACCCATAACTGTGAATACTACTTCTGCAAATACAAGTACTAACAGTGGATGTACTACTACTGCAGCTGTTAGTCCCAATAATTGAAACCTCCACCATCTATGGAACTGCATATTAAACACTATCACAACTATATGGACAAATGAATAATGATGACGCAGCAGGTCCAGAGATGATCCAGGGAAAAACCTGTGAGGACATAAAGCACAGACACTCCAGGGAAGAAGGATAGTTAGTAACATGGATTTGGAGAGCATGAATAGAGGAGCAGAAAAGGAGAGAGGAGGTCAGAGAAGAGGAGGAGCAGAGAGGAGCTCCGTGTGTTATGAGTGTCCCAGCAGTCTAAGTCTGTATGAGCTGAACTCAGATCAGCCTGGGCTGCCCTAAATATAAGCTTCATCAAGAGGATGGTTGTCTTCCTACATAGAGAGGGTGTCTGCTTCCTGGACTGAGGCAGGGAGGTGGTTCCACAGGAGAGGAGCTCGATAAGCCTGCATGTTTACATGTTCTAGGTGGATTGAATGGAACTACAAGCTCTTACAGATAAGGAGGGGGCTGGACATGAGGGGCTTTGGAAGTGAGGAGGAGTATTTGAAAGTCTGTCCTAGTTTTTACAGGAGTCAGTGCAGAGAAGCCATCACAGGACAATTATGGTCTGTGGTCCTGGTTCTGGTCAGTACACGGGCAGCAGCATTCTGGATTAACTTAGGGCTCTTTAAAGACTTTTTGGGACAGCCCAAGAAAAGTTAAGTACAATAATTTGGTAAAATTATTGCCAGAGGTTACTGTGATTGCTTAATCCTGAAGTTTATCAGGTCTTAAACAAGATCCCTTCTGCAATACTTGTTGCTCCTGTTGTTTAAGAACATTGTTTCACATACTGCATCTGTTGTTATTAGCAAGTTTGCTCATGCTCTTGAGTAATGTCTGTGTTGTTTTTAAAATCCCACAGGAATTAGTTTAGACCTTTCTCAACCAGCTGCAGCGCTCCAGTCACAGAGGGCACAGACTTCAGCTCTGCCACTCGTCCAGTCGCAAAGCAGTTCCAGTCAGGCTGCAACACAGCAGAAGCAGGTGCATACAGAACAAACTCAATCATACTGTTCTCTAAAGGTGCAAATGAAAAATAAACAGCATTTGCAAAAATCCAAAGACAAAAGGAAACAGTCCATGGTTGGTAAGATCAGTAGGTAAGTTTGAAGAAACAGAGCAATCTTTTCTGTCAAGATAAAGAATACCTTTTGTTATTTTAGCTGAACAGCAACATCCAGTAAGTGTAGACATGTTTTTAGGTGGGTAAACACTTCAATTATAAACCACACCCCAAAAACACAGTTATTGATCACAATAACATTTGAGTATCTAACGCATCAAACAAACTAAGGATAAACTAAGGGGCAAAAAGTGAACTCTGGTAATTACTTTTATTTTACAATGAAATCACAGACTTGTGTTACCTGTTCACCAAAAGCTTAAGGAGCTACTTAAAACCACCTTCAATAAGGAGGAGCTGAGAATAAATGGGGTGTGAAGGCAACAGTGGTACCAGTAGTGATGGGGGCACTAGGGTTAGTGACCCCCACACTGAGTGGATGGAACCAGTAGAACCAGGACCAACATCAGAGATCTGAGCCCTGTGGCGTTTATGACTCAAAGTGAATGAAAACAATGTTAAAGCAGCTAAAACAAGTCGATCATCAAACACACTTACTCACTCTTCAACGATGAGTTGCTTTGAAGAGTTGTTAAGACACCTTACAACACAGCCCTGTGTTGTAAGGTGTCTTCTGATGTTGCGTGACCTTTGTGTTAAGATTTGGAGCATGTTAAGATGTTAAAAACACAACTTAAAAACCTGCCCCTATGGGTTAGCTGTGAGCGCTAACTTTCCGGTCAAAAGTCTTGATGTAGGTTGCACTAAAACTTCTTGCGTCTTCGGTACAAGCGTTTCTTGGGTAGCTCGAGCAATAGAAAGCATGTTGAAAATGACCGAAGTTGCCCTTTAAGAAATCAAATCAAATGTCTTTAGTGCAGACAGACTAATTATGAGGTCATTTCTAAAATTCTGTTGAGCTTGTCCAGTTTTAAAAATTTCTGTCATTTGAAATATTGGTTAAAAAAGATGCTTCAAAGCTCAGATGTCAGCTTTAGTTCTGACAGAATATAATGAGCTTTATATTGATGTTTTTGACAGGCGGCACAGCCAGCTGCAGCTGCAGGACCAGACACCGCCGCAACAGCCGCAGTGTCACCTATAACTAAGACTGAGACGCAACCGCAAGGCCAAGCACAGCCCACAGTCCAGCCACAAACCACGCCCCCCTCCGCGGTCGGCGTAGGCCCTCAACAGGCAGCACAGGTTCTGTCCAGCCCGACCCCACCTCAACGCCCAGCCCGCCGTAAGCAGGTGGGCCAGACTCAAGCCTCACCCTCCAAAGCCACCTGTGGTCAGCCTCCGCAGCAGCAGGCGACACAGGCGTCGGGTCAAACCGGGGTCACAGAGGTCAGCCAGAAAGCAGCTGATACGGTAACAGTCATGACACGTGTAACAAGGCTTTGTGTTCTTTCCAAAACCATCTACTGTTGTGTCCTTTTCAGTATTTTGTCAGTATTTTTTTTAAACATTCTGAATGTGAGTGCGATAAAACCTGCCAGACTAAATCCTGTCACTTATACCGTATTTTCCAGACTATAAAGCACGCCTGAATATAATCTACACCCAGCAAATTACAAAAGAAATT
>JAQQZY010000005.1:51132118-51144350 GCA_030068375.1 Ostorhinchus rueppellii
AAACTTGGAATGGAGGTCACTGTAAAAAGATTAGGGTGGGCTGTTTTTTCTAGGGTAGGTCGGGGAACCGGAAACAAGCTTTTTTTTTTTTTTAGGCCTAACGTAAAAATGTGTTTTTCTTCTGTTCTTGGATTTTTGGTTTAGGAGTTATTCATTTTGCTCCACACTCCAACACAGTCGGTGATGGTGCATCTTAATCTTCATGCATCTTAAAGTTGGAGAGCACCAACTAAAAAACAACAGTGGAGGAAGAACCAGTTCATTGGAGAGGATCATGGAGGTGACCTGCTCCCTCTGTAGATCTGCTTAATGGAAGATATCAGAAACACAGAAAACTGTTCTTTTTTGCCTGAATATAAACTGATTTAAATATTTTCTCTGTATTTTATTCCATTTCTTCAGTTCAGTCCTCACAGTCTCACACAGAGGGTTTGGGGTTCACTGACATTAGACTCATACTTGTCTCATCATTATTAGGAATGTGTGGTGGTGTGTTGACCTGCACAGACCTTGACCTGTTTATTTGTTTTGTTTTTAACTTTGTATGGGATGTTCCTCGTAGTGAACCTTGGCACTGTGTTGGTTCTTCTGGTATTTTATGGGTCAGGCTCCACTGACGGTGACACACATACAGAGCAGCAGAAGCCACAGCCGACAGGAACATGTGAGGGCTTCCTGAACATTCACACAAAAGCTGGTGATGTGGCACCTTCCTGCAGGAGTGTGTGGAGGTGTGTGTGTTAATGTTTGTGTGTCAGAATTTGACTGAAGTAAAATGATCTGAAGATGTCATTGTATGAGTTTAAAGTACTGTCTACGCACTAAAGCTGTCTGCATTTGAACTTAATTGACTTTCTTGACTGTTTTATTTACAAGCAAATGTTCATTTAAATAGTCACACGCACACACACACACACACACACACACACACACACACACACACACACACACACACACACACACACACACACACACAGCCTAGTTGACTAGTTGATCCACAAAGAACTTTTATTGTGTAACAATGAGGTGATATATGTGGGATGAAGTTAACCCTGTGGGGCCGTTGATCAGATCACATGGCATCTTTAAAGCGCTCTAACAAAAAAACTCTGTCACATGGAGCGCTGCCGTCAAATTTACTCCAAAGTGTGGATTTGAAATTCTGTCCCAGTTTTTATTTGGCACCAATAGACCACAAAAAACCAGGGATAGGATTGTTTTGATGTGATAGTGGAAAATATGTTTATCCGAGCATGAATGTGCTCTTCTACTGGTGGGATGTGACGGCAGGCCTTGACCTTCTGTCCATAAATTCACCATTTTACAAAACTGGGAAAAGTGGATAAATACAATTTTGTTTCCAGTTCAAATATGATGATTTTTTTTTTGGCCCAATATGTTCATGAAGTTATAGTTATAGTTATAGTGGAATAATAATGATCTCTTCATGTTGATGAAGTTGTGCTGAAAAAAAAAAAGATAGTAAGCATGAGTATGTTTTATGTGGTTTAGAAACAAAATCAAAGGATAGGCTCAGGACTTAAAGGGTTAACATAATCTGATGTTAATTTTCACGAAGGAACATGTCACCCAGTAAAACAGTGGGACTCACTCATATTAATTGCTTTTGTTAAACAAATGAGGTTTAATAAGATGAATCAGTGCAAAAGGCACAAGAGATCAGATGTTTGTTCGAACCACTGCCAAGGCCAGAAAATGCCAAATATCACCAAATGTTTTCTAGGAAAATAAAAATAACTGAACCTGGACTGAATAAAGGTCCAGGAAAACTTATTTGCTTTTACGTCACAAAACATCTGATGCAAAGGGCAACATGAAGAGTTTTTATTGATTGAAAACATTTCCCATTTATTCCAGGCTGTGGGGGACCTTCTTCTGGAAACATTTGAAGATCAAGGTCATTCAGGTTTACAGTCGACACTACAATATCCCACAACAAACAAACAAGTCTGACATGAGACCCGTGCTCCTCCCTCTCCTTTGAAACCACCTCATGGGAGTCTCTATATTTGCACGCATGGCTGCTAAAGATGCCTTCGCTGTGAAGGTCACCTTCAGTGGCTTCGCCAGGTTTTTACCTGCACTCCACTAGTGAACACGAAATCCATCACCTGGCACCGCCATGGTAATAGACTCATTTTTTCTGGCGGCTGGTTGTCAGGGAGATTCACGAGGGACACAGGTGTGTTTCCCGTGCAATGAATAATTGACCCTGTGCCAGGGGGGATCATGGAGGTCATCAGTGCCAATGACAAAGAGGACACCCCTGAGCCTGCACCCACAATGTCTGTGAGAATGAGAGGAGGATAAAAGAGGGCACAAGGCTGCGAGACAGAAGGATCATTAAGGTAAGGAAGGAGGGAGCAAAAGAGGAAGGAAGGAGAGAAGTGAAGGAGAGAAGGACAGAGGGAGCAGGAGAAGAAGGAAGCAGAGGACGGAGCAGGAGAGGAGGTCAGGTACTAAAGGACAGGGCTCAGTGTTCCACAACAGGAGATTAAAGTGATGACTTATTATTTTGGCCACTTTTCAAAGTCCACATGTTTGACTGCCAAAACAGATACATATTTTAAAAATACACTGTTTCAAGGAGAAGTAGTGATTATTTAGTAGAGTAAAGCTCAAAAACATGTTTACATTTGTACTTAGTGTCAGAGTTCACTGATGTTTACGTCAAACATGACGGGTTTGGGTCCAGGTTCCAGACGTCTGCGTGCACCTGTAACTGTTTTACTGTAGGAAGAATGAGATTAGAATCTAATCTGTGTCATAGTTCTCAGTCTCTTTATTTCATTTTTTTTTATTGATCCTTTATTCAGATGGGGGATCTCTTATTCAAGGAGACCAGATATAGTCACATAATTACATTTTACAATAATAACAGTATTTACACAAAAAAACAACAACAAACGGAATCAGTGGAAACGTTCACAGACCAACAGGTTTGACTCCATCTTTAAAACCAAAGGAATCAGTGTTTGTAGATGAAGCTCAGACTGAAGCTGCTTCAGGAGATGAAACCGAAAAGATTGAAGACTGAAGATATGAATCATTTTAGTTCAGGTTCCAAAACCAGACCAGTTTAAGCTGAACACTGTAAAAAGTAAAACACTGAATCAAGGTTAAAAAAAAAAAAATTAATAAGTCACACATAAAAAAAATTAGTTGAATGAACCAAATTGAATTACATTTTAATTACGTTTTAATGTAATTTAATTTAATTCACTCAACTAATTTTTTTTTTATGTGTGACCTATTGAAGAAATTTTTTAACTTGAGTCAATGTTTTATTTTTTATAGTGAAGCAGGTTGGATCAGTAAAATCCTATTAGAACAACCTACGAAAAACACTAACAAATACGCATTTACATGTTTGTAAACCTAAATATTTTCCTGTCATTTTACTGTATTTACACTAAAACAATCTATAATTTCATAAAAATGTGTCCTGTTGTTTATGTTATTCGCATTGTTTTAAAGCACAGGTGTCAAACATGCGGCCCAGGGGCCAAATCCGGCCCACCAAAGGGTCTGATCCGGGCCCTGGGAGGAAAAAAATGACCCTGAAGATGTGAACAATCGAGGATGTTCAAATCATTCATTCATTCATTCATTCATCTTCTATACCCGCTTAACCCTCACTAGGGTCACGGGGGTCGCATGGAGCCTATCCCAGCTGCTTAGGGCGAAGGCGGGGTACACCCTGGACAAGTCGCCAGTTCATCGCAGGGCTATGTTCAAATCATTTTTGGTCAATTCAATCTAAAGTGGGTAAGACCAGTAAAATACTATCAGAATCACTCATAAATAATGAAATCGGCCAATTTTCCTCTTTGTTTTAGTGTAAAAACATGTTTACATTTACAGACTAGCCTTTAACGAAAAATATGAACAAACTGACATGTTTTAATAGAAGTATGTGAAATTGTACTAATATTCTCCCTGTTATCAAATGTTTTATGTATTTGTTGATCCACTGTGTTCTGTATGTGGTAATTCACATGTATAAATGATAAACTAAGGTGCGATATTGTTCACATTGTACTTATTTTTCTTAAGAATTGGTTCATAATTGTTTACGTTTTGTTCAAATGTTGTTCATAGATGTAAACATTTTCATTATGGAATTTTTCTTTTTTCGCTCAAAAACATAGAGAAAACTTTGGAGTTTACGTTATCTATGAGTTCTTATGTTATTATTTATATTATTTAATGGTCCGGCCCACTTTATATCATTTTAGGCTGTATGTGGAACTGAACATGAGTTTGACTTCCCTCTTTTAAAGGATAGTTGGTACATGTAAACATTTTCATTACAGAATTTTACCTTGTTTTGCTCTAAAGCACAGAGGACAATTTGGAGTTGACATTATTTCTATATTATTATGTTATTATTTCACTGGGCCGGCCCACGTCAGATTACATTTGACTGAATGTGGAACTGAACTAACATGAGTTTAACAGCCCTGCTCTGTGGGATGTGGGTGTGGAAGTTTGTACAAGGGTTAACAGCGAAGAAAAATAAGAAGGAAGTCTCCACAAAATCCTGTAACGCCACACGTACCCCAACATACCAAAACGACCTTTCAGGGAAAAGTGCAACACTAATGTTTAAAAGATATTTACCTCCACCAAGCAGGTTCTGTTTTCATCGGCACTGGTTTGTCTGTCTGTCTGTCTGTCTGTCTGTCTGTCTGTCTGTTAGCTCGATAACTAAAAAAGTTATGGATGGATTTTGATTGAATGTTCAGGATATGTCCGCTCTGGGTCAAGGAAGAGATGATTACATTTTGGAGGTGATCCGGATCACTGTCTGGATCCAGGAATTTTTTAAAGGGATTCTTTATCAATGCGATAGGGCATGGCGGAGCAGAGTTGCTTATGAGGTCATTCAGCACCATCTAGTGGAGGACAGTACAAACACTACCTTAAAAATGTATATATACAAACACTATCTTGGCGGAGGTCTGCGCTCTCTGAGTGCTTTACTAGTTAATATGTTATTTCTCGGGGCTTTACAGCAGCAGAATTACATTATTCCTGTTTTTCTATACACCCACTAATGACCGAAAGAATGAGGTCGCAGGTACAAGCAGCTGAAATGAGTTTCCTTCACAGGGTGGGCGGGGTCAGCCTTTGAGATAGGGTGAGGAGTTCGGACATCCAAGAGGAGCTCGGAGTAGAGCCGCTGCTCCTCCATGTCCAGAGGAGCCAGTTCAGGTTGTTCATCTGGTGAGGATGCCTCCTGGACGCCTCCCTGGGGAGGTGTTCTGGGCATGTCCATCCGGGAGGAGACCTCTGGGCCGACCCAGGACACGCTGGAGGGATTCTATCTCAGCTGGCCTGGGAACGTCTGGGATACCCCTGGAAGAGCAGGTGGAAGTGGCTTGGGAGAGGGCCGTCTGGGCCTCTTTGCTGAAGCTGCTGCGCCCGCGACCCGGATAAGAGGAAGACGACAACGAGGACTGGTTTTCCATATTCTATTATTTACTGAAATTGGGGGGGAATGTTGAAAAATTCATAATAAATGTATTAAAGACATTTTGAGGGGTTTTCTGTCTTTCCATACCGAAACAAACAAACAAAACAAAAAAACAACCATGAACATACTGAACTGGCCATTACAGGCCTAAAAACTGCTTTGTAAATTCAAATATACAGTGACTGAGGAGAGGAGCAGATACCAAGGACCAGTTTCCTTCTGTTCAGAATGAGTGGAACAGATAAACAGTGTCCAGCAGGTGAAGACAACGGGCAGGTGCATCATATACAGCATGTCTTCATAGTCCAAAACAAATGTTGAGTCGTCCAATTTCCATTTGACATTAAAAGAGAAACACGTCTTGTTTCTGTCATAAAATCCCAACGTACAGAATCTGCTCCTTCAAAGACAGAGTGGATCTGTCCTTCACTGTGGTTCTGCCTTTTCTTTGTCGAGAAGGAGGGTCTAAGGACATGAATGAACACGACATTCACCCATGTCCTTCATCTACTGTTTATTTGACTGATGTTTGTTTTCAAACCCAACTAATTCTGTTCTGCTCTGTGAGGAAACCTTGGTGTAATAATAGGGCTGTACAAAGAAAATAAAATGATCCTGAATTAGGAACCTTGAATATTCACAAGAGGAAACCAACTTCATTAGATGAACAGATATTCTTACCATAACTAATCTTATTGTGTTTGAGGTGAGTTTTGTTTTCTCAACAACTCAACAATTAACTAACTAACTAACCCTAACCCTAACAACAACAACAATTTACAACAACTTGTAGATGATAGAGTTGTTCCTGTACTCTATTGAAAACATGCAGAATCTTTTCAAATATATACATACATACATACATATATATATATATATATATAATGCCCAGGACTGAACCATGTAGAACCCCTTTATATGTACTTGCACTAAGTTTGACTGGGAACACTCTCTGGGAACCTGTTTGGGTTCTGTCTGTAAAAGTAAATAAATAAATATATTCGTCGCTCGTTAGTCAGTTTCCGTACTTATTACGATACTTATAATACGTGAGGGTGTTCATACAGGATGGTGCAGAAGTGAAAGTGAAATTGAACAGTGTTACTAATCACTCTACGCCTCCTGCTGAAGCTCACCTTTTCTCTACCTCCTGGGTCTTTGCAAACTTTCATTTGGGGGGTGGTGCTTTCCTTCACTGGGTCTGCTCCCCCCTGGTGGGTGGGGGTCCCTGCTGCTGTGATGCGGGGTCAGTTTTGGCCTCTCTCACTGGTTGGGGATGCGGCACTGTGTCGGTGGCACAGGTTGCCAGGGGTCAGTGGCTGCACCGCCCCCCCCACCCCAACGCCTCCTCTTTTAGTTCTTGGTCCCCTCGTGCTCAGTCAGTCCTTTTAAGCAAGCTTCTGTGTGTGTGTGTGTGTGTGTGTGGGGGGGGGGGTGTTACTAATTTTGAAATTTTTAATTTAAACATAAAGCACTTTGTGCTACATCCTTACTGTAAAACAAGTGCTATGTAAATAAAGAGTGATTGATTAATTGATTGATATATGTATAATCAGCCTCATGCATACATACCAAATCATATCAGTTTTGTTTCTTTCTAGTCATACATTAACCAACATCATATAAATGTATTTATTAAATCACTATTAAAACAGTTACTTCTGATAGAGATAAACTAAAGTGATCTGCACATTCTAGGGTGTTACATAGAACTGTAGAAGCATGTCATCATGAAGTACAACAGTTGTATGTCCCACTACTGTCCCACTGACTGGACCCTCCTGGATGTGCTGAAGGTACAGTCTGGTCCAAAGGGTCTGAGCCTGTCCAGTACATGTGAGCTAGTCCTCCAGAACCAAGGAGCAGAACTGGTCCAGCTTCTAAAGGGACGGTGGTGTCCTTCTGCTCACATATGATTAAACCACACACTGTCTTCTTTTATCTTCTCTCTTTGTCTTTAAATATTTTACATAACTCTGCAGGTGCAGGTAAATGAGCGACAGACTTTGCAGAAGGTGTGAGAGAAAGAAGTTAAAAATCAAATCCACTTTTATGAGTACTGGTAGGCCACAGGTTTGGTGTCAGAGGCTCTTTGAAGAGCTTCTTTATCTAAGTCAGCGCAGACACCTTGTGGCCTTTCCAACAGTTCAGTGCATGTAAAGCTTCACTGTTCCCGTCTGTGAGGTAAATAACTGCAGCCGACAAAGGGGGCTCAGGGGGAAAATGGAAACTGTTCAAAAATAATGATCGCAATATTATCAAAATTACTTGAGCCCAGCATTGTTCCTCATGATTTAAGAGCTGCAGTAAAACCTGTGATTAATGACAGCCCTAAACCTGTCCAGTTTTTAAGGATTTGGTGACAGTTAATCAGTCTAAGAGCCAAATAAAGAGGTTTCTTTCTTGTTGATCTACACCTTCTGCCACTATTCCTAGCGGTGTTATAAACTAATTTGTTGTCCTGGGTCTAAATTTCCCTCTGTGTATTCTGTAATCCTGTTTTGTTGGAGGCTTTTTTTTACCCACCCAGAGTTCCTCTTGATTAAAACACCAGGTTCAGCCACTCACTGGCTAATTCTCTCACACTGTTATGTAATATATTGCCCTGAGTGTAACTGAAACATCCCAGGTACATAATTGCTTTTGATAAAGAACTTCCTAAGATAGAAAGTAATAAAAGACATCAGGTGTTAGACATGATAATGAAGTGGTGCTAGAGCTTTACTGCCGAGCCTTAGACAGATACCATGTTAGTCATCCTGCTTTTACCAGCACTGGACGTATTTATACGTTTACAAATGACATTTTGACATTAAAAAAAAAATGCAATAAAAAACAAAATGTTCTGATTTGTTAAAGCAACACAACGGACGTCTTCAGTTTTCAAACTCTATTTTCAAGGTCATTTTGATGGAACATCAGCTCACAATAGGTTCAGTTCCACCTCTATCATCACTCCAGAGCATCTGCATCACCTGCACTGACACTAAATGCACTAAATACAGTGGTGTAGTGGTCCCGAGAGAAGGGGCTAGACTGTGGATTTGTGCCTTTATAAGTTGTCCAGAAATACACTGTTTTAAAAACAGTGACATGTACGACTACGCTATTTATTTTACCCATAAATCCATCAGTTTATTTGTTCACTACTATAAAATGATCATGACTTCATCAGAACCAGTTTGTAAGTTTTACTGGTCACACAAGCAGCTGCATGAAGGGAAATGGATTCAGCATGAGGAAAACATAGGATTAGCCTTTCATACTGTTAGCCTTTCATACTGTTAGCCTTTCATACCGTTAGCCTTTCATACTGTTAGCCTTTCATACCGTTAGCCTTTCATACTGTTAGCCTTTCACAATATTAGCCTTTCATAACAGTCAACTCATGCAGCTTAACTATTGGTGACAGCTTCTCTTCTCTATATGATCAGTCACATGATCGATCAGCAGTTGAAAACACTGACTCTTTCTGAAACCACCTTAAAACTTACCTCAGAATTATGTATTCCATCAGAGTAGGGTCTCTCCATTTGACACATATGACTCATGTGAAATGCATTTATTCTGTCTTTCTTGTTTCATTTCCAACACTCGTACATCTTTCAACGAGACATACAGTGACCTGCCAACCTATCAACTGGGGTGGCACTGGCACCTGAGGAGGCATCCAATCAGGTTCCAGAGGTGGCCAACACGAAGTTAGTTGTGGGCGATATGGCTAAAATGTTATATCACGATTTTTTTTGCACTAAATTACGATTTCGATTTTTTTATCACGATCTTCAGGGCCATGGGAAGTAGTGTAAAAAAAAAGGGGGGGGGTGTCTCATACTGTGGGTCGTGGTCCGCGACAGGGGAAGTACCCTGTGCTGGATGCAAGGCACTGTTTGTATAAAACGATTAATATACTTTTGCAAGACATATTCAGCTATTTAGGCTTTTTCTATTTGAACAAAGTAGCTAAAACAGGGTGTCACCGAAATGTTAGGTCGGAAATGATGCATAGGCTTCGTGTCACACACATATAATACAATCAGTCATGACGGGCAGCGCAAAACCGCGCAAAATAAAATGCACAGAAAAGCACATCAGTGCTCATGGGTAACTCACCTTAAACTCCGTGTAGACCAATAGGCTCAAACTGTCTCCATCGGTCTGGACTTTATGCCACAACATGCCAGCACATCAGTAAACTGCGCAGGGTGGCACCTGCGGCATTATAACATAACATTATAACAGGGGCGGGACAGCGACTACTGCGTTACATCCACATAGGCTCGTAGCCAGAGATCACACACACACACACACATACACACACGCATACACACACACACACGCATACACACACACACACACACACACACACACACACACACACACACACAACCACCAGTACCAACAACAACAACGTGCTAAAATCACTCTAACAACTTTGAGACACACAGCCGTTGCTGTACAGCCATTCCGGAACATTCGCACTAGTTGCAGGTTAGGTTCCGTCTCAAACCCCTTCGTGAAATATTAATACACATAATCCACCGACCTATTTTCAAGCGCCATCACGCAACTCTTCCGTCAAATCTTCAAAATGTGCACTATCGTTTTAGCGTGTCTGCATTGAAATACCATTTGCAGAGATATACTCCAGCAAGAAAAGTGAAAGCAACACACGATGAGCACGGGCTTTAAAGCGCACGAAGTTTTAAAAAGAGTATATTAAATCTGAGTCCATCTACATAGCGCAATAAACCCATCCTTTAGCCGAACCTACTTCAAAGCATACGGCTAGCAACAGGTCCACAAGGCAAAATCAAATGGACCCAGGTGAGCGTGCCGCGGCGGGCAAATACAATAACCAAACTGCCTTTCCTCAAAACGCTTTCCTGATCACAGGGACTTCTCGCAATTACTGTATTCCACTTAAATCTACACTGTTTAACACAGCCAACACAGCTAACAAGGTGCATATGTGCTACGATTGTTTTGCTTGTTTTCTTCCCTTTCTTCAGCATATTCCATTTTAATGCCCCTCACATGTTGTTTTTGATGAAACACAACCAGATGACTTGTCAGGTTTGGAAAAAAAAGGCGATCTAAGCGATTTCTCTACTTTGTCAGATCGTCTACGATCTTCTACTGGTGTGGTTCATTAACAGTTTTATATCGTCAGATCGCACACCTCTACACTAAGTTATTAATATTTTCCTCAACATAACCCGCCCTATTGTGCCTCTGATTGGCTCATCAGTCCTCATGCCAAAAGTGAACCAATCTATTCAGTGAAGGCAGTGAATATTAGCCAATTAGAGACAGAGTAGGGCGGGACATGGCTTCACCATCAGAGGGATAAAATGGGCCATTTGGTGAACATCAGGGGGATTTAGAAGTGGGTATAGACAATGACTGAAAAATCAGTAGGATAACATCACTGACTATATGCCGCCTCTGGTTTGGGGTTGTAACCCTGACACAAAAAGAACTATGAAATGTGACGGCTTTATGGAAGATGTCGCATCCCCCCTCCACCTTCAAAAGACAAGGCAGGTAAATGAATTTACGAGTGAAGGAACGCTCCAGAAAGGCTAACAGTCGTGGCTGAAGCAGCAAGAAAAGCAAAGAGGGTAAGGGTGTTGTCCAAGACACAAACAAAAGAAAGAGTGAGAGGGATCAAATAAGAGCCGGGGCTAAGATGAGTATTCACCCAGCTTTCACTGAAAGAAGAGGAGGGATGCCCCGCCCATGGAGACCTGGGGCCTCATGTGCAAAGACTTGCGTGGATTTCATACGGAAACCAGGCAGACGGCGAAATCTAGGTATGTTCGTACGCACAAAAAAATCCAGATGAACCAAACTGTGCGTACACCCGAATCCAAGCACACTTCCTTTGTTCATCCCAATCAGCGTGGATTTGAGCGCTTATGTTGGTGCACCAGACTCCTCCCTCTCCACACCCACATTTAAATATGCAAATTAGTATAAACGGGGTCTGCAGGTGGGATTCCCTCTGGGATTCCTCTGTCCACGTGATCACATGATGAAGTCAAGGTGGACGCGAAACGGAGGCCGAAAGATCAAGGCGGAAGAGGACGAACTGATCCTGTTCAGAGTCCCCACCTTAGTGACACTGGTCTGACAGAGGACCAGATCAGCCCCTAAGGAAATATGTATTTAATATTTGTGTAAGTCACGCATTAGTTCATTCTACAGGTCCGATAATAATCTGAACAAAGCGGAAATAAAAGACTGTGGCTCATGTTTAATTACTCAGTTTATTATTTCACAAAGACAATGAGACAGAAGACGGTCAGACACAGTCCCAGCCTGTCACAGACCGTGGGATTCCTCCGGTCCCACAGCCCGTCCTACCGGCATGGGTCCATGTTCACAGGTGTCACAGGAGGACATCGGAGCGCAATCAGCGGCATCAAGGAGCGACTGGACGAACTTGTAAATGTTTTCACAGACATTAATAGGACATGAAATGCATTTATTAACAGGTGAATTCAGTGTTCTGGTCTGTTTATGTGGTTGAAATCACATCCTGTTCGGATGGCAGGACTGGCACTGGTGGGTCTCGGGTCTGGTTCTGGTCGGTCTGGTTCTGGTGTTGGATGTGCTGCTGTGGCAGTAGAATTGTGTCAATGTTTTCATCGTTCATCTGTGTTTCTCTGATGTGCACTTCACTCTGAGGAATGACCTTTTCCACATTATTAACTGTTTCCTAGTTTC
>JAQQZY010000005.1:51372911-51383854 GCA_030068375.1 Ostorhinchus rueppellii
GGACCTACACTTTCCACACTTTTATTAGCCCCGGGTCCAGTGGACCCAAACACCCTGTATGTAATATAAATGCGTAGGGTGGGTTCGGTCATCAAAAATGTGATTTGATTTATGTTCTTCAAAGAAAATGAGCCAAAGCCAATGCATTTCAGGCTGAAAAAATAATAAATTTTTCTTTTAATAAAAACTGAAAACGGGCCCCACCATACAAGGGTTAATTTATTTTAAGTGATTCTGAGCAGTGCGAACTTTTCAGTGTATTCCAGCATTTTCTACCCTTGTTCTTCAAGGTTATATCTAACCTCTTTTGTCAACTAAACTTTTCATAAGAACACAGTCAAATTTGAGAGATGAAGGACCTTGTGAAAAGAATATATTGCATATCCATGATGCATCCACCCACACATGAATGTGGCAGAATAATGCAAAAAGAACCGTAGTTAAACATTATAATACTCAGCAACAAAATTAGTGGGCCAAGGAAGTTTCAACAAAATCATGTTACAGATATCTCAACATATTCTTATTAATTAACATATTAAATTTCGACACATTTAATCAATAGACTGAGTTTCCATTAACAACAACAGTGTATTTTCATCTTGTTTTTGTTTTCATCGTTTCTACTCCGATGATAGAGCATCCTGGAACCTCTTCTGACCTTGTTTTAGTTTGTAAACAGAATATCATTCGGTCTAATTATGTTCTACACACTCTGATTCGTCAAGCCCCTTTCACGTGACCCTTTCCAGAAAAACAAGACACCAAACTCGACTTCCAGCTGTTTATACATGGAAACAGAATTGCAGCTGAATCTGCCCGTCTTGTCTCTGAAGCAGCTGTTGTGTCGTTAAATTCTGCTTTTTGTCGCTTTATTCTTGACTTAATTCCAGCAGAAAAGCTACTGTTGGAGCAGTTGGTCTTTCCAGTGGTGTTATCAGCTCCCCTGGGTAGATGACATTATTTCTTAAGTCTCATGAGATTAATAATCTACAGCAGAACCTTACAGGACAAATGTAATTTGTTCCATGACCGTGCTCGTTCTGTGATTTATTAATTTTACAAAATCAGTTTTCCCCCATTGAAATGCATTGAAATATAATGAATCTGTTCCAGCCCCAAAAACCACCCAAAAATGTCTTTTTAAGGGTTTTTAAACAGAAAAAGTGAGTAGGGCCACATAAGAAAATAAAAACACTTGTCACTATGAGAATAAAGTTGTAAAATACAGATAACCCTGTATTTTTATGAGAGTAAAGTTGTAATATTTTGTGAATAAAGCCACATAATTATGAGGATAATGTTGTTATTTAAAAACAGGTATGAAAAATCTAATTTACTAGAATAAAGTCGTACTTTAAAGTCGGCCCATCGAAATGATTGAATGGTGACATGTCCGTCAAACTCAACTGACATTTGTCCCTCCCCCTCTGCACATACCCAACTTCCTGCATGAATTGTGCATTCCCAGAGGTTTAGAGCATTGGTGCAGGAAACGAAGCCAGAGCCAGAGCATGGTTAGCTATATTAATTATATTCTATATTTTAGTTATATAAGCTATATTAGTTATATTAGGATGTAAAACATATAAATCACTGGTAAAGGTAACATTAACTCCATAAGTATGAACTGGGGCTGTTCTGTTAGAGTGGGGGTGTTTGAGGACACTGAAGGAGGTACACATGGATCCATAAGCCGGAGCAGGCGAACTGATGCTGCGCAGCGCTCATGAACCCTCAGGAACAAACACTGTGCGTGCCAGTACTCTGGAGGCGGGGCTTCAGGGTTATGTCTGAAGAAAGGGGTTTGGTCTTTTGAATTGAGTATTTTCAGACTGTAGCTGCTCAAACTGTTTTTCCAAGATCTCCTACCCCACCTTTAAGGAGGGACTGGACCTGAGGAGCTCATTATTCCGGCTTGAGTCTCAGTGATCCGTCCTCCATCACAGCCCACCTCTGTGTTACCTAATGTCCCCTTCCTGCCTCGTCTCAAACCCTGTGGAGTTCACCTCCTCCACTCACACAAATGTACAGCTCTGATTACAAGCTAGCAACACAGAAGTACACACATATACAAACACTTTTCCCATCACATTTGAAGATATCGCACCTTTGTGCATTTGGGCTTGTTAATATTTATACAGCTCACATTTCCATACTTGTCATGCAGGCAGATGCAGAGCATATGGCGTGTTGTCTACCACTGAATGATTGAATAATCAGTTTGTAACCTTTTGTGGCTCATTCTCCAGGTGTGTCATTCAAGCCTGGAGCGGATATACGCGGTGGAAAAAAGGGAAATGAATAAATTACATTAGATACACGCTTAGACTTCATGTGGAGAAGCAGGAGAGCACATAATGACTTTCTCTGTAGAGGACTCACACATTTCTGCAGAACCGTTTTTTTTCCCTCCGTGTTCGTCCTTTTCACACCCTGATCCACCCCCACACTCTGCTATAAGGTCTATTTCTGACACAGCAGCCGTGAGTAATGAATGGTTTTGCCTCGCACTGGTTCTTAATAACTGAGTGGATTGTATATGGTGTGTTCTGTATATTGAGCTAATTAGTGGTGTGCTGGAACCCCCGGCTGCGCTCACACACATCCCTCACAAAGGTTCCTCCTACATTCCAGCTGTGGGCAGGTGTGGAGCCACTTTGGAATGAAGGAGAAGAAGAAGCGACAGTGAGACAAACATGACCGTGTAAATGCGTACAGAGTGTTGGCACATATGAGCTAAAGACAATATTAGTCACTTTTCCACTCGACTGAAGCGCAAAACTTTACTGATATTTACTAAATGTAAAAAAAAAAACATAAGTATGTAATTTATATGCTCATGAAAACTCACTAAATGCAAAGGTACCTATGGAGTTAATGTTACCTTTACCAGTGATTTATGTTAGTGACTAAACAGTTTAATGGTGAACTTAAAACAGAGAAAACTGATGAAAAAGAGACTTCTTCTAGAAAGATTTTAATAAATGAATGTAAAAACAAGTGTCCACAAACACTGTCATTAGTCTCTTTTCTATTAGGCTTATGTGCATAACTTTACCAATATTTACTAATAAATGTCAAAAAACAAAAGTGTGGAATTTCAGTTTTTCCATTAAATCACAAATGCGATCATTTGTTGATTTATTATCACAGATGGCATGAGAAGTCATTCCATAAACATGGTGACAACCATAAATATGGTGTTTATTTACAGATATATGCATTATTATTATATATTAGCCTCTATCTGGTACGAAATCATTAAATTATTCAGTTTCCTGGTGTGTCCTCACAAATGTTTCTTTAAAAATCGCTTCTTCTGTTGTTGTAATGTTGATCTACATCCATTTTTTATTCAAATGACTATTAGCAGAAAAAGCTATTTCCTTTGCAGTTTTGTGCAATATATGAATTTCATAACACCCGAAAAACCACCTCTTACCAACGCAAAAACGAGAGTTTTGGAGAAATTGTCTTTTTCCATTAGATACATTTTTATGCGCAACTTATATTTGCGATATTTGAGGGTCAGTGGAAAAGCGACTAATGTCACCTGCAGTCCAGAGGCAGCTGCACGAAGACTACAAGAAATTTAAGCAGGAAAAAAATGTGGATAATGGAGATTTATTCTCATGAAAGCTGTCTGCCCCATAATCCTTCATTCTTTTCATATTCAATGGAGAATCCACGATCGCAAAAGGAAAAAAATAGTTGGTATTTCATTATTATATGTACAAACCACAAAATCAGAAAACAGTTGCTTTTCATTCTTTCGATTGTTAACAAGAAAAGCACTCAGAGAGCGTAGACCTCCGCCAAGGTACTGTTTGTACTTTCCTCCACTAGATGGCAGTGAATGTCCTTGTATGCAGATCAGTCCAATCATGCCCTATCTCCCAATGATAAAGAATCATTTTTAAAAACTACCTGGATCCAGAGGGTGAGCCAGATCACCACCAAAATTTAATCATCTCTTCCTTGACCCAGAGCAGAAATTTCCCGAAAATTTTATCAAAATCCGTCCATAATTTTTTGAGTTGTGTTGTTAACAAACAAACAAACCCACAAACTCTGGCAAACACATAACCTCCTTGGCAAAGGTAATCAAATTGACCAAATGTGAGGTTCATGTTGTCATGGTGTCATTATTCAGAAATAGGGTTGAACATGGACCTGTGGAGTTGAACGAATGAAGAATTCAGAGCCAAGCAGAGCATTTACAGTTTATGGAGACCACAGGGACATGTGGGAAAAGGAAGAATTCCACTTAAAAAAGCAAAATATCATTCCTTTAAGAACACCAGCCTCCTTTTTTCATTCGTCAACCACCTTAAAGCAAAAAAACCTGTTGATATTCAAGTCTTTAATGATGTTTAAAAGTAGGTGTGTATCTTGTTCCGAACAGGAATGTTTTTTTGGGTTGTTTTTTTTGGGGGGTATGCAGCTCTAGTTCAGCCTTGCACGGTGGTTGCTCATTGGTTTGTGTTCACAGCACAGAGTCGACTAAACAGGGACGAGGCTGTGTGTTGAAAACTGCCCTACAAACCCCAGCTGAGACGCACAATCCAAATTCTCAGTCTGTCCAAAGAACGCTTCTACAACCTGAACGATACCAGCGGGTCTCACATGCATCATGTATTCTGCACAATATCCACAAACACAATGCGCTGTTGTTTACAGGACTCGATATTCCAAATAATGGTGACATGCAGCGACCACATCTAACTGACAAACAGAAAGTGTGTCCCCCCCTCCCCCCCCACACACACACACACACACACAGAGTCTATATCGAAGAGTGAATGTGGATGTTACTGGTCGTCTTATGGGGGTTTTATTTCAGTTCATGACAAAAGAGTTTATCTTCACTAAACAGTCATCTGAGTTTTTGGGAAAATAGTTCATATATGGACCGACATTCTGCCCCCTATGTTTCATTCAATGGTCAGAGTCATTTTTGATCCTCTTTAAATGATTCCATCAGTTACACGTTGATATTTCTTCATTTAACCCGTACAGACCCTGCGCTAATTTTGTGTCAGTTCCCAAATTAATTTTTCTGTCTATATAACCTTTCTTAAGTGATTCATCAACATTTATTAGAATATTGCACTCTGTATTTTGCATGTTTCACTTATAATCATGTATTTTCTTATATTTAATTTCCTATACTTAATTTATATGCTCATGAGAACTCACTAAATGCAGAGACAGAGGAAAGTGTTGAAAAGGAGACTTTTTCTGCAAAGATTTTAATAAATGAACGTAAAAACAAGTGCCTAAACACACTGTCATTAGTCTCTTTTCCATTAGAACTCTGTGCAAAACTTTATCGATATTTACTAAATGTCAAAAAAACACAAGTGTATAATGTGGGTTTTTCCATTAAATCACAAATGCAATGGTTTGTTCATTTATCATCACAGATGAGACTAGAAGTCATTCCATAAACAGTGAAGAGTGTAAATATGGTGTTTATTTACAGATATATTCATTATTATTCTATATTACCCTTTATCTGCTACTAAATTATTAAATATTCAGTTTCCTAGTGTGTCCTCACATACCGCACCATGTCTCGGTTCAAACTCTTCTTCCTCTCTTGTAACGTCTGTCAACATCTGTTTTTTCTTTTGTTTTGGTTTGTTTTAAATTCACATGTCTAGTTGTGCAAAAAGGTCTTCCACTGCAGTTTTGCAGGATATACTATTTGCTCTACGCCCAAAAAACCACCTCTTGCCAGCGCAAAAACTTTTAACCAAACACGGAGTTTTGGCAAAATTGTTGTTTTTCCATTAGATACCTTTTTATGCACAAGTTTTATTTATGCAATTTGAGGGTAAATACTAGACTCCATGGGTTTTACTGGTGAATCAATGCTGTAGAAGATGATGGTGTTTCCATGGTAACTACAGAGCCTCTGAACATCCAAATGGATCGTATCTGATGACCATGAAGAGATGAAGAACTGTATCTGACACCAATTATTGACATGGATCGATAGGACTAATGGATCAACAGGTATTAAACAGTTTAGATCAGTAGGGGGTTTCATTTGCCGGTAGATGTTTGGGTTTTTATGGGTTAAAATATACTTTTACAAACAACTTTGCAGTTTGTGGTAAAACTGTTGACCTAGTAGACTCTGATAATACATAGAAAGACTAACCACCTGACAGTTTTGGAGGTTATGGCATCGTTAACTGTCTCACAATCTGTTGAGTCACTGACGATGTGTCTACTGCTTCAACGAGACTAGACTGGTGTGATTTTCATCTCTGAATACATCATCCTGTTGCCCTTGAAGACCACCCATTTAGGTGTTGATGACACATATCAGTGTGTTCCATCTGTACCTTCTATTCTGGCCTCTGTTGCTTAGTTCCAGACCTGAACTAAAATACTTAAGTCCCATAAACATCAGCAGAATTGTTCCTATTGAGCCTGTTTACATGACCATAAAGTCCAGACTAATCAGATAATTGTAAAAATCAGATCTGACGTATTTACAAGCACTTAAAGAATGTGATCAGTACTCTGAGCAGACTGTTTGTTGGAGGTCCGGTGGAAGTACGATGGCCGACCACATTCACACCTGCTGGGTTTGTCCCTCTGAGACGTGTTCATGTCCTCCTGGAGACAGTTCTGAAGTTTAAAATCAGTTTTGACTTTAAAACAATGAACTTAAATGACTGCCAAGAACTAAAGTGTACAAAAGGATAAATGTTTACTCAGATTACTTTTAGTAAATAATAAATAATAATGGATTAGATTTTTGTAGCTTTTCAAGTCACCCAAAGCACTTTACATTATTGATCCATTATTCATTCGCTCTCACATTCTCCCTCTGGTGGTGGTAAACTACATTTGTATCCACAGCTGCCCTGGGGCAGACTGACAGAAGCATGGCTGCCATTTCGCGCCTACGGCCCGTCCAACCACCGCTGAGCATTCATATACATTCATACACCACTGTGGTAAGGAGGGTGAAGTGTCCTTGGGTGAGACACAACGGCTGAGAGCAGGATTTGAACCGCCAACCTTTCGGTATATTGGACGACCCGCTCTACCACCTGAGCCATAGTATTGAGTAAGAAGGCTCTGACCACAAAACAGCTGAAAACAGATAAACCTACTATAGATGGCTGGACTGATGGAGTGTATAATATATATGTTATGGACAGAATCACATTTAAATTAATGTAAAACTGATATTTTTTTACTGAAAATTGGTCAAAATGGCTCACTTATGGTGCTTAACAAATGTACTGGTTAAAGCTCCTCCCCTTCATAAACAGATTGTGTGACCAGTATCTGGGTCCAATGTCCAACAAACTAGCATTTGTACCTGTGACGGTTGTTAGTCTTTCAAAGAGGGGAAGCTCAGCGTCAGCTTACGTCATAAAATTTGTCATTTTATTTATCTGTAAATGCTGCCTCTGTTCCTTTTCAACAAAATGCTCTATGGTGTAGATCTGAAAATACCTGTCAATCAAAACAGGATTCAGCCTTTGACTGATCCTCCAATCATTGTGCGGAAGCCCAGCATCCAGGCCAGCTGAAGCCCCGCCCACAGCTCCATTCACCCCCAGAGATGCTGGGTATCTGGGGGCGGGACAAAATCATGCCATTTATCCAATGAGTGTGGAGTTTGGAGTCACTGAACCAAAGTGTCTCATTGAAGTGCATGGATGCTCAGCTTCTATGGACAAATGCCCTGACAACCAAAACGAAGCTATGGGATGTATGAGAAGGAACAACATGGACTCAGAAGGAGCTGATTCTGAACCAACTCGTCTGTGAGATGAACGTGTTCCAACGCTTTAGTGACGATGAAATGGCAATAAACGAACAGATCTGAACATTTAATTTAGGACATTTTAGGGGAAGTTGAGCTTCCTTTGCAGTCGAGTTTGGACCGATATAGAGATACTTTGGAAAACGAAGGTCACATCCACAGTTCATTTTTTTAAAACAGAAGAACAGATATTTATCTCCGTGGGGTAAAGTTTTCTTTAACTCTGCCATCCTTACATTCACAGCTTCGACTCATAACCATCCATATGATCGATTCCCCGTCTGCTCTGCCTCTGACAGTCTGTCTTCTGTAGTTTTATCCTCCAATAGATTCAGATCTGTGACCTTTGTGAGAATTGTGCCTGGTCTTTGTTTACCTCTTGCTTTAGTTCCACTTTTCTTCTGTCTTTCACACTGTCTCTGCTCCTGTCCTCGTTTTACCTCCATTTTCCACCTGTCCTTACCTAACTGTGTTGCTCTATCCCACAGGTGTCAAACATGCGGCCCAGGGGCCAAATCCGGCCTGCCAAAGGGTCTGATCCGGCCCCTGGGATGGATTAGTGAAAGACAAAAATTACACTGAAGACATGAACAGTCAAGGACGTTCAAATCATGTAGTTCAGGGGCCACATACAGACACATTTGGTTCCGTTTGTCTTTGTTTTAATGTAAAAAAAAAAAAAAAAGTAAAATTATACTCAAATCTTTACATTTATAAACTGTCCTTTCACAAATCATGTAAACCTGAACAAATATGAACAACCTGAAATATTTCAATAGAAGTCAGTGTAATTGTACCAATATTCTGTGTGTTATTAAATGTTTTGTCTTTATATACATTCATGATCTGTACTGTACATTATAATATAAATGTGGAAATGAGAAACTGAGACATAATGTTGATAAAATTGCACTTTTTTCCTAAGAAATTACTTTTTTCATGCTTCATGTTTTTTAAATAATAGTTTGTCGATGTAAACCTTTTTTTATAATGTAATTCTACATTTTTCACTCAAAACATAAAGAAAACTTTGGAGTTGAAGTTATTTATAGGTTATTATATTATTGATCCGACCCACTTCAGATCAGTTTGGACTGTATGTGGCCCCTGAACTAAAATGACTCCGACACCCTTGCACTGTCCTCACTAGGGCTGTTAGAAAATATCGGTTCTGCAATATATCGCGATATTTCATTTCGCAATACTGTATCAATATTAAAAAGTAGTGTATCAATATTTTTAGATATTTGTTCAAATGCAGATATAGCAGAAGTTCATTTTTTGTCTTTTGATTTTCTTTTACTTCTATTTTATGTATTATTATTTACCACTGTTTTATTAAATACTGGTTCTTTGAATCATCCTAAAAGCACTTTTTACTGTTCCTCTGTTGGGATCGCACCAAAATAATGTTCTGAACTAATAGAATATGAACATTTGAGCAGGATCTGAAACTATAAAATTTAATTAAAATTTTAACACTGGAACATTTTGTGATATTGCATTAGATCCTGTTGTGATAAAAATGTGTTTAGCATTTGTGCAGATTTCTGCTGTAATTCAATTCTTCAAGGAAATAATCATTTTTAAAAGAGAAACAAACAAAACATTTTTAAAAATGCCTTTTTAACAGTATTGTCATATATCATGATATATCGTACCGTGATCCTAATATCGTGATTTGTATCGTATCACCAGATTCTTGCCGATGCACAGCCCTAATCCTCACCTGGCTCAGCGTTATTCTGCCCCACTCGCTGTTCGTCACCTGTGTCCTCGCTGTCCTGTCTCAGCCTGTGTCTCTGTATTTTCCGTCTCCTCCTCTATACCTCTCTCTCTCTCTCTCTCTCTCTCTCTCTCTCTCTCTCTCTCTCTCTCTCTCTCTCTCTCTCTCCCTCTCGAGGCTTTGGACTTTGTTCCTCTCTCCATCTTTCTCTTTGGCTCCCTGTCGCTTGGCTGTCTCCAACCAGACAGGAAGATTCCCTCTCTTTATGACAGCTGACATGTGGCAATTTCCCATCGTTAATGACAAGAAGTGTGCCAATTACCTCTCCGGATGTTCCGCTGCCAATCAGACGCTAACAAGCTGCAGTGTGTGTGTTTGCATGTGTGCACGCTGGAGTCTGTTGGCATGACTGGAAGTTGAACCGGTGCTCATGTGCTGCCACTGCTGCATTTTAATCAGGTGGAATCCTTTCATAAATGTGCTGTAGAGATTGTCTTACCTTTTTCAAATGTAGTTTTAGTAATGAGCCCTAATTATCGTCAGTACAGAGTAGACGACGGCTGAACTATTGCTCACTTTTTCACGCACACATTCCTATTTCTGACATGATTTTCTACCGTTTTCAATTCCCCACAACTCTGTCTCCCTCCAAACCTCCATCTGTGCAGCGAAGCTCTTTTGTTCAATTTTTAATTACCTTCTCATATAAAAGTGCTCTTGACATCTGAACGCAGCACGTTTGCAGAGGCAGCCTCTGTGATTGTTGCAAAATTGGATAACCACCTCTTTGAAACTATTGTCAGTCTCTCTTTGAAAAGGAGAACTCTTCCTTTGCCCCATGGCCCTGTGCACTCAGACAAACAATTTATCATGTCACTAAAGCCCATCACTTCTTTGGCACGTTTTCTCTTGTTTACATCATCTTTGTTTGTTTGACTGCCTCGAATCAGGAAACAATATGAGCTGAAAATGGTAATAATATCGCTGTCAAATCCCCGTTCTTTTAACAAAGAGTTCCTTCTTCTTTTATTGAGGATCCTCATTAGCTGCACCATAGCTCCAGCTCTTCCTCCTGGGGTCTTTACAATAATCTTTACAACTAGTTAACGTAAATAGCATACAATATAATCATACAAAACTATTTTTTCACATTCACATACCACATAACATGAAAGAAAATAAATAATAGACCAAATACAGACATGACAGCTCCTTTAGGTTAGCAGTGGTAGAGTTTATACAGCACATACGATGTTTAAATGTATTCTTCCACCTGTCATGAAGAGTAGAAAATATAAAGAACTTCATAGTTTATCCAAAACTTGTTTCAAATGAACACTTTCATTGTTATTCCTACAGAAAATGACCAATGGGAATAACTAAATAGTCCTTGTTGACCAATAATCCCCATAAATG
>JAQQZY010000005.1:51629961-51644075 GCA_030068375.1 Ostorhinchus rueppellii
ACCACTGTGGTACCCCATGGTGTGGAAAACAGAAAGTTCACACAAAGAAAAGAAGAGACACTAGTGCACGGCTTTGACTGAGGAATATTACACACTCTATCACGATAATGATATTTTTGCAATATATTGTGCAGCCCTAATAAACATAAGTTCCAATTATAGAAAAGAACACTAACAAATAATGAGGGGGAACGTACTGTATTAGTGTTTGATGGAAGAACTGGTCTATGTAGAGGCTGAAAATGTCTTGGAAAATGATTTGAGGTAAAGAGTGGGAACCCTGTAATGCTGCTTTTTTTTTTTTTTTTTTTTGCCTTAATACACGGCATGGCTGTGTTTCTGATCCGTGACCTTTTTATTCCTAATGTGTGCAGACAAGCTGGTCATCGGGAACTGGCAGAGAGGCTAGTGGAGATCCAGTACGAACTCACTGACCGCTTAACGTTTTATCTGTGTGGTAGAAGACCAGGTACGTAGGCGCGGCAGTATTCACACACACAGTATGTGCTTTCAAGCAGGTTTCTATTTATGTGCTTCTTTTGTTTTTTTTAAGATCACCGTAACGGGCAACACTTCATCATTCCACAGATGGCAGACAGGTAATACAAATATCCAAATGTGATCTTTATTTTTGGTATGTTTGAAGACAATGTGAAAAAGTGATAACACACATTCGTTCTGACTTTTACAATGCTGCACTGGATGAATTAGAAATAAGTAAGTGTGTTTGCTCCTTTTCCTGTTTCCGTCTGGCTTTTTTTTCGGTGAAACTTCATCAATAGATAATTTATTCCTTTTAATCTTTTGCCCAAAGCAGTCTGGACTTGTCAGAGTTTGCAAAAGCTGCAAAAAAGAAACTCCAATCGGTAAGAATCACTTAATATTTTATCTAAAATATACGGCCACAATAAGCTGTTATTTCATTATGTAACCCCCACCGTCTGCTTGTCTTCTGTCATTTTAGCTTAGTAATCATCAGTTTGAAGAACTCGCCATGGATGTGTATGATGAAGTGGACAGAAGGGAAACAGATGCAGGTAAACTTCCTGGAATTCAGAAGACAAAAGCCTTGCTGCAGACTTGAGCGCTCTCTTTCTTACATTGTGTTTCTGTTTATCTCAGTGTGGCTGGCTACTCAGAATCACAGCACACTTGTAACGGACACCACAGTTGTACCTTTTCTGCCAGTCAACCCTGAGTATTCATCAACTCGAAACCAGGCAAGTGAATGCACCACATTCATCTTGAGGATATTTAACAGCATGAACAGTTTAGTTTGTGTTTTGGCTCGTGTAATGTGTTTTGTTTTTTTTTGTTTTTTTTTTTCCCTCTTTCCTCAGGGTCGTCAAAAGTTGGCAAGGTTTAGTGCTCATGAGTTTGCAACTTTGGTCATTGATATTTTAACCGATGCCAAACGTCGACAGTGGGGTAACTCCTGTGAAAGTCCCAAAGGTACCTTTTAATTTTTTAATTTTATTTTTTTTAAATAGATGTGAAAGATCTTCTGTTTGATTTAAGTGGGTGTGATTTAAGATAAATCTGGTCTTAAAACTGGTCAGAGGGGCTAAAAATTCAAACCAGATGTAGATGAATGTTATAAAGCAGGATTGGAAGCATTTTGAGTCTATTTTAAAAATATTTACTGAGATAAAAGAGAAACATTTTTATTTGACGCTCATACAAACTCACTATTTATTAGTGTTTAAATGTTCAGGTTCTGCATGTGACAACAGTGGACAAGATGGGTTCCACACTAAACCTGGAATGAGACAGATTGATGCCAAAACCACGTGTGGATTAGAAAAACCAGTAGGATGGACCCATTTAACACAGTGTCTGTATTTATGGTCTGTAGAAGAGCATTTACACACTTAATGCACTGACACAAAGGCATATTTAATGTCTATATTTGGGTCCTATTTATGGACCCAATATTTGATCATAAATTCATTAATTATGGGATGGTTTATTTATCTGAGGTCATCATTAGGTCCATCCTGGGGTAAATCTGTCTACATTTACCTTTTTATTATTGGGTCTAAACACAAGGAAAAGTGTCACAGACTAAATTAAACCAGTTTCATAGAAGAACCCAAATACAAATGACTCTCCTAAACTCTTATAGGTTCATATTTCTTAACTCCACTTTTCTTAGTCTGTGGTTCATTTCTTTGTGTATTTGGACCCGAATAGTTCAGACAGTTTGATGTTGAACCCTCCAGCTGCTGCTAAACTATCTTTATGGAGACCACAGGGACATGTTGGGAAAGGAACAAGGACATTAAAAAAAAAAAAAAAAAAAAAGGCAAATATCACTTAATTAATCTAATAGCTCTTAGACGTTTGTGTTGGAGTCAGTTCCTTCATTTCGATCGTTGCCGGCTGGCCTTTTTTAATCCCTAACCCTCTCATTTGGTGGTCTGCCTACAGAGAATGTGGAGCTGATCCTTCAAGGTATGGATAGTCACCACAACAGTGAGAGCCTGGACAATGACCAGCCAGATTATGACAGTGTGGCATCAGATGAAGACCCAGTGCAAGAGGCAACCTGTGGTGACAGCTGCAATGATGGGAGGACCAAGGTTTGGAATGTTTTCATTGTATTGATACAGGGTTCCTGTGGGGTCTTTAAAAGTCTGTAAAGTGTTGAATTTACAAATCTGCATTTAATACCTTTAAAAGTCTTTAAAGTGTATTGAATTTGACATGGTAGATCTTCAGTTATGCTTCCATAAACTTGTTCACAGTATTCTGTTTAAATGTGTCTGTTAAATGTCTGAGCCACTAAGAAAGTAACATTAGTCGACTCAGTTCAACCCAACAGTTTATATTGAAAGTTGGAACCAATTATTGTAAACTTTGCAGCCCCCTGGTGAGAAATGATTCAGAATGGTGGGAATTGAGGCGTTGGAATAAATAATGTGTTTTCCTAATTTTTAGGAGTTGCACATTTTTGCTAGTTTGGCCATGAAATAGGCATTACATTCTGTTGTCAGTAGTCTGAAAAGGTCTTAAATTGAATTTGTAGAAACCTGTAGGCACCCTGTTACAGAGGCATGAAGTCCAATCTGGTGCATTGAACAGCTGTGTTTGAGTGCATTTGTTCTCTCTGTCTGTCTGTCTGTGTATGATTTGATACAGAAAATGGTCAAACTAACTCCACTCTGACCTGTCCAACTACTGTACTTTCTGGGCTATAGACTGCACCTGGATATTAGTCACATCTGACTATAAGCCACAGGTGTCCATGTTGTGACATGAGACATTTGCAAAGAAATATTATTTAAATATTTATTTCCATACAATCACTGGTTTTTCAAAACTGTGCCTGTAACACGGTAGTAAAACGGCTGGTTAAAACCCCCAGAAAAGTCATAGATCACTATCTCCATCTTCCTCCTGCCACTGAAACCATTGAAGTCCTCTTCAGTGTATATGCAGATGCATTTCTTCGTGTGTTTTTTGTGATGAGGGTGTGTGAATGAGTTACACTTAAAACTAGTGTCTTCCTCAGTGCATCACCTCTTCCACCTGTGTCTCGCTTTTGCGCTTCCGACTAGAGCACCTCCTGAAGACGGGTAGCCCATAAAAATTTATACTTAAGCTGCATCATTGTACTAGCTGCAGGATTCAAAGCGAGAAAAAAGTAGTGGCTTATAGTCTGGAAAGTACGGTACTGTTGTTCCCTCTCAAAAAATCACTCAGGAATAAATGGGGCAATTGATAAGGAACTGGATTGGTTAACAGAATTGACAGTGATATTGATCAAATCCTATCAGTCACCCCCCCAGTGCAGTTATCTGTTTTATCCATAAGGTGCCATCTTTAATGCACATTTGTTTGTTCAATGTTTACATGTTAATATTTTAATGTTTCTGCCTCAGAAAGTACATTGTGTGTGTTATTTTATTAGTTTTTTTCAAAACACAACTTATTTCAGTGTGTGTATACGTGCTATTTGAACATTTTGAGCACATTTCAACAATAACCATGATATGAAATGTTCATATCGTTACATCTCCAGATGGGACTTCATCTGTCTGTACAAATTTAGCTCTCTTTCTTGTCTTTTTAAATTGATCTTCTTCCACGTACCCTACTCCGCTGCAGAGTTCTGAGTCATCTGACCTTTCCGATGGACCAATCACCGTGCAGGAATTTATGGAGGTGAAGACTGCACTCACTGCCTCAGAAGCCAAAATACAACAGCTTCTCAAAGTCAACTGTCATCTTAGTGAAGAGCTGCGCTTGATGCAGAGCAAGGTAGGCTAATTCAAGTGGCAATAAATAAAGGAATCAGAAATGTGTTTCAAGCCAGTGTGAAAGCCTTACTAATGACAACCCTGTGATTATTTTCTTTTGTGATGTATGGAATTTGAAGTGTATCTACGTACCTGCACTGAATTCACTCCCACAGTACTTAACTACCATTTCAGCAGATCCTCCTAATAATTTCCTAAAGAGAGAAAACAGCAGGATTACTTCTAGATTTCCAAAATAAAAGCTCCTGTGGCAGTGAGACCCCTTCTGACATGCTTTTCAGTAAAACAAAAACCAGACTGGGAGTGAGGAACACTGAGCCCAAAGACAGATATCAGAAGAATGAAGTCGTCCAGAAATGGTGACCACAGACTTCATGACACTCCCAGTTTATACAAACGCAGAACTGTTACACAGCCTCCACACAGCGATTAGTTTGAGTGTGGGAAACTCAGTGACGATAACATCTCTCAGTATGCAATTTATGTTGGATCATATTCACTGGCTGCAAACAAAATCTCAACTTACTGATTTTTTTTTTATTATTTTTTTTTTTTGCCTTCAGTTCATATAATCCAGTTCCTTATTTGTAACTAAATAAAGACAGGGGCTTTGTGTGCTTCCTTTCCCACTGTCATAGATTTACTCAGAAATAGTTGAATGTTTGATTCCAAGAAGGATCCATTTTCTGATGTCATATATTTATCTTGTCCAACTCTCTAACCCACGGTTCTCAAACTCCTGTTGTTTGAGGTTCCACATACAGTCTGATCTGATCTCCAGTTGGTCAGACCAGTAAAATAACAGAATAACCTATAAATAATGAAAACTCCAAATGTTTGTCTGTGTTTTAGTGAAAAAAAGAAAGTATTAAATTATGAAAATACTTACTTTTATAAACTATCCAAACAAAAAAGATGTGAATAACCTGAAAAAATTGACATTTCTTCATAAAAAATCAGTATAATTTGAACCAATATTGTGCCTTAGTTTGTCATTTGTACATGTGCATTATAGATCAGATCTACAAAGACACTAAACACTGAGGAACAGCAGAACATGGGTCCAATTGGGCTGAATTTTCTTTAGACATTTCAGGTTTGTCATATTTGTTCAGGTTATTCACATTTTATTGGTACGAGAGAGTTTGGAAATGAACATTTTCATCATGTAATGTGTTTTTTGTTTTTTTGTTTTTTTGCACTAAAACAAAGACAAACATTTGAAGTTGTCATTATTTATAGACATAATGTCATAATATTTTCACATCAAACTGAAGAAAATCTAGAGTCATTCTTATTATTTGTAGGTTCTTTTGTTCTTATTTTACTGTCCATCATATTGGTCTGGATGTGGAACCAAAACTAAAATCAGTTCCACAGCCTGGACTGTGGAATCTATGCACTTTGGAAATTCATCCCAGGGGCCAGATTGGAACCTAAACCTCCACATGTTGAACTCTGCTCCATTCATCATCACCTTGAACCACCAATATTTCCTCCAAATTCCATCAAAGCTCTGCTGCACTTGGATACTTCCGTCTGAAGGACAACGAAGGTGGAACACTGATCCATTCCATGGAAAAGTGAAGGAACATCCAGCTGATCACCTGAACACACAGGATTTACTCCTGTTTATTGTTCTTCTGATCAGAAGCATTTGTTGCTGTAATAGAACTCCTTTCCAGTTGAGTCAATTAGGGATGCACCAAAATAAAAATTTGTGTCTGAAGCCGAATAAAATATATGACAGAATATCAAATGCAGTTAAGTTTTTCACTATTTTTCACTATTGTTTTAATGGTGCATAAATATCCTAGAATACATTTTTAGAGGTGTTTTTGTTTTTGTTTTGTTTTTTTTAAAGAAAGTAAATGTTTATTGAATACTCTGACATTTTTTAAATATCCCAGTAGCCTTTGCTTTTCAAAAAAAAAAAAAAGCACAACAAACCTTTTCCTTTATATCAGGTTTTCAAACTAAACAAAACATGCATTCCAAAAAAAATAACTAAAATGCATTAAAGTGAATAAACCCACAACATATGAGTTCTTGTGCTGCCGTCTGCTTGGTATTGTGTAACAGGGCTCAGTGTGCTCCAGAAGCCTCCAAAGCCAACGTCCTCCACAACACTAAACGGCTGATCATCCAAAGCCATGAACTCCAGAACCTTCTTTGTAATTCTGTTTGCTTTGGCGCTGTCCTTTGTGAACTTTTTCATCTCTTCAAAGACATCGGCCACAGATGGAGTGGGCGTGCTGGGATAGAAGCTTTCCTTTTAGCCGCTGCAGCCGTTTCTCTCTCGTACTCGGCATGCTGTTTGGGGTGTTTATCATTTAAATGACAAATTAAAGCAGTCATGCTAAAGGTCTTTGCAGAGGAACCCCCTGTAGATAGTTTGGTTGAACACTCGTTACGAACTGCAATTCTTTTCTCGCTCTCCAACACTTTAAAAAATCTCCACACATCCAACATTTTACCAAGGGTGAGAGGTCACCGCGCCGCTGCATGTTGTTTGATTACGTCATTACATCATACGCTACTGTTCGGCCGTGCTTTGAACTTACTCCACCGAAGGCCGCATGTCGCTTTTTTGCAATACTCAGTCAAATATATTCAGTTATTGAATATTTGGTGCATCCCGAGAGTCAATCATGTCCCTGTGAATCGAGCAGAGTTCCAGACTTAGTTTGACAGACACGATCAGGATAAAAGATCCATTTTGAGATGATGGATAGGACTGTTTTGGAGCAGGAACTGAGTTATGCATTAGTGAACATGGACCAAAAGGATTTGACACACACAATTATGCATCTGACAGACACGCACACCTGTTTAGAACATCTACGCACGCACGCACACACAGAGACCAGTACATGTGATTTTATTGACATGATGTGGCTCAAGATGACCTCCAAGTACATATTTTCAAATTCCCAAAGATTAGAAGGATTTAATGGATGTTGGTTGTCTTTAGTGATACAGAACTTCTGAGCACCCTGTCATTTCATTCATATAAAGCACATCCATTTCTGCCCACTAGCTATTTTTCTTGTAAAGAAAAAAGCCCCGTTACATACAAAATAACTTTAGTTTAATTTTTTTGTCCTTTTGATCCAGTAATTATTCACTGTTTCTACCAAACACTTGAACAATATGATTATGTTGCATCAGGTCTTGGTGATAAACCAAATTTGCATTGTTGGATAACATGCTGCACGTAAAAAAGGACAGCCTTTTTTTTTTTTTTTTTTTTTTCCCCCAAAGCCTCCCAGTTTCCTCCCCTCCACACAGTGTACTGCCTCCACCTGCTGGTTTATTTAGTCCTAGACTACACTGCTTTTTCTCATCTGGAGTTCTCTATACCTGTTGTCACTTGCACTTCTCTAAACCTTTATCGTTAACCCTTTCATGCATGAATTATGAGAACCTTAATCAAGATTTTTTTTTTCCTGTGTTTTTATTCCTTTTTGGGAATGGAAAAGAAAATGTGATTTTTTTTTTTTTTTTTTTTTAAATTAATTTATTTTCTTTAGAACCTATTTACAGTTACAAAACCATGTGTTTAATATTACAACCAAACAAATACGTATTTACACTGGAGTATGTCACTGCAGATCAGGTTTATCTAGAACACCAAAGTTACAGTTGTGGTATGAATTACAGTGTTTGGGATGATGTATAAGCCTTCACTGTGTTGGCTGATGTGGAACTTAAACAATAAAATGCATACATTTACAAGAGAACACCTTTGAACAGCTGTCCACTGGACTGACCACTATGCACGAAAGGGATAAGCCTCAGTGTTCCTTGAACACAGTTCAGACCAAAGATTAGTGATGAGATGAACAGTTTTAGAATGTTTTGAAATGACCCATCAGCTCGACCCAGACCGTGGTGGTCGCACTATGTCCATGTCCATGACGGGTTCTACTTCACCAGCATTTGTGTGTTTCCACTGTAAATACTGTCGGGACTGTCTGCCTGACTTTTTTTTTCTGCTCACCCTAAACTCTGATTCTTGCCTGAAACCATGGTCCAACTCCTCTACACCAGAGGAGTGCTCCAAAAATAGGCGGTATACACCAGAAGCAGAGCTCTGGTACAGACTTTATTCAGCCATAAAAACTCTGAAGGCTGGCAGTTATCACACAACAACAGCTGTTACAGTCCAACGTCTTGTCATGTCATTAGTCAGAACTAGCAATGTTCCCGAGTGTTACATACTGAAGACTACTGAAGCACTTGTAAGTTACAGCTCATCTCATCATTCTGAAAAGACCTATTCTGTCACATGTTGTTTAATGCGAGTAAATTATAAGTTTGAAGTTTCATATTTAGTTTTCCAGGGGCTGTCTGGGCTTTACTTGCCTCTATGGAATTACATTTGATATTTTATCATTTGTTGACTTATTTGTTGGTACAAGGCAGAATCACCAACACAAGGGGAATGTCTAAAAATGTTTAACAAACTGCACAATATGGGCCAACTAAGTACTTTGAATTAAGGCTTAAGAGAACGAAGAGAGAAGTGGGAGAGTGAGCAACGTTTAGATGTCATCAGCATGACAAGGAACATGCACAGAACAGATGGGTTTTGTTGGGACAGAGCAAACTAGATCTCCTTCTTAGTATCATTACTTAGAAAGTGTTGAGAAAAAGTAGAAAGAACTGTTTTTGTTGAACAGCTAGTGAACTGATTGTTGCTGTATTTGACTTTTGAGTGTTAGTGTAAATAAGGGCGACTGCGAACACAGCACTGTTTTGAAAGGAGCACACGAGCATCATTATCAACACACTGTCAGCATTTTCTTGGCAAAAGAAATTAACCTTTTGTTTTGAGAAAAACATGAACCAAAACAAGGCAGAGGACATACAGGAACTGCTTTTCTCATGGAGGCCTAATTGTTTCGTATTCTATCACTGATGTCTGTCTAAGCTTTTGGAAGGTGATCCTCCCTCCAGCTCGACTTGAACTGAAACATGTGTTGTGTGCAGTTGAACTCCCTGCAGACTGAAAACACAACACTTCGATGGCAGGCCCCCAGTGGACAACAACACCTCCAGGGGCCCTTCGGTCGACACCCTCCCCGTGGTGGTCGCGCTATGTCCATGTATGAGACGGGTTCTACTCCGAGGCAGTACCCTCACCGAGCTGAAACGGCCCGCCATGAGGATGGAGTCATTTTACAACCCTTTCCAACTAATGTAAGCACAAAAACACCCATGTTTCAGATGATTTATTCTCACAGGACAGAATAATGATGCCTGGCTCGGGGCTGGTGTTGGTTTTTTTTAATTTGTTCGTTCATTCATTCATTCATTCATTCATTGCATCCCAATAGCGTATGCTCAAATTGCTGTGACCCCTTTCTAGATTGGGAGGGGTCCTTTGGGGACGGCTGCTTCCTCCCTCCCTACCTTCCCCTCTTCCCTGTCCTGGTCGTGGGATGAGAGATCTCGAAGGGTTAAGTACTGAAGTTCCCCACAGTTCAGAGGCCGTTCTTGGGACAGTACAGCCTGTCCCTGTCCTTGACCCCACAGTTGTCTCTCTCCTGGCCTGTGTCCTTCAACTGCTTTTATCAGTACGGCCTGCCTGCCTGCCTGCCTGCATGCACCACTGTGCATCCGCTGTGGTTGACGCTCTGAACAACCCCAGTGCACTCTCTCTCCATAGAGCTTTTTTTTGCTGATGTAAACTTGAGAAGAAATGATGAAATGCACCACTGTAAAAATGCTGTCTTAATGTCCCGCAAAGATACAACACCAAATGCTTATTTGCTGGCCGCTCGTCCGAAACCTCCTGAATTTCTTCACATGTACTAATGGCATCGCCTGCAGTTTGCACCGTCGGACTCAAATGATTTAATATTTTCTGTCTTTTCCTCTTGATGCGATTATAATAAAATGTGATCTTGGCTTTGTCAGAAATGCATGATTCTGATTAAACTTGTGCCCTCATTTGTGAATGACGGACTTTGTGCTGTTGTAGCGGGTATTCTGCAGAGCAGTGTGTAATATGTGACTGACGGTGTCTTTGAATGTCTCTGTATAGGGCTGCAGCCTGGAAGGACAGAGTACAATGCTGGAGAATGACTATGACTCTACACCAAACCACTCTGAACTAGAAGAGGCCGGGTAAGAACCTCATGTTTAACTTGGGGCCCATCCATACAGAAATGAAGCGATTATACAAATCACTGATCTTTTCATGCACTGTAACAGGACTGTGTACAGTATTTCATCATGAAGTGGTTGACCTTTACCTTCCTCAGCTGAAGGAATGTGCAAGCATGTGTTAGAGGCAGGCTTTAACATCCAGTTCTCTTCTAATATACATTGATATTGGCATAGGAGATAACTGCCCAATCCCAGTTCACCCCTTGGTGAACTTGGCCCCTCCCCCTTTAACCTCCATTCTAAGGGCTAGTGGTGTACCCCTTCTCCTCTGAAATGGTCCAACCCTTCCAGACCTGTTCCGTCATCAGTCCTTGATGTCACTATAAACAGATGGATCTTTGTTTGGGACAGAATTCCCCATGCTGTCAGCAGCTGGAACAGTCTGTTCTGTGGGCTTTGGTCATCGGTTTACATCTATCAACTATCAACTGCACAAATGTGATCTATAACACATCGAAACAACATTAAACGGATGATCAAATGATTACGAAAACACTATTGGGAAGTAAATCTGTCCATTTGTGCGTTTCTTTGGTCACTGCTGCACTTTGTCTGTGTATACCTCCATCTGACCAAACAAGAAGTGAAAATGATCTTGCTCAGATTAGTTGAAAACAGATTTTCCAGGTCTATTGTCTATAAATCAGTTCTTCTATCTCACTTAAAAGTTCCTCTTTAGGTCATTCTGTCTTATATTAAGTGTGATCAGATATTTGGATTAGAAATTAGTCAAATACACTTGGTAAGATTTGGATTATTGCAGTGTAACTACAAACTGTTATTTGGCCGAGTCATTAAAACAGATGCAACTGCCAGAAACAAGGAGAGAGAAAAAAAAACTGTGAAACATCAAGTAAATGGAAACCTTTTTGTCTCAGATAATAACAGCCCATCGAGCCGACGCCACAGAGATAAAGGTCATATAATGAGAGAAAAGTGAGCTGTTAACGTTGTCTGTTCAATCCAAAGTCAACCATTTTTCCTCTCTAATTTTAGCAGTCCTCTGCAAGCTACTGAAGCAGTGGAGCCAGGAGAAGAGTGTGAAGAGGACGCCACCCTGCCATGCACAGAGGACGTCATCTGTAAGACGGAACAGATCACTAAGAACATCCAGGAACTTCTGAGAGCTGCACAGGAGACCAAACATGAAAGGTAGGTTATGAGGAATGTCTAGTCAATGCCAAGTATGAAAGTGTGTCCAATTCTGTTTCCTGAAACACTTACAAAGGTGGTCTGTACTTTTTACTCACCATTTTAACTGTGACTTGTACAATAATTAGATCTTTAAAACCAGCAGCACTGTGGCACCAGAGGTGAGGACTGGCCTGAACACTCCACCTCTGACTGGTTAAACATATGACAATGTTTCTACCTTAATAAAAGGAAATGATGAATGATCTCCTCCATTTTAAGTCTCATTATATTTTTTCACATTTCATAAACTATGCTCTGAATAATACACAAACGCATAACCTCTGTGACTGTATTTTCAGTTAAGTGTAAGTGCGACCCAATCAGAGCAGCTGCTGATGTCGTGGCTAACACACTCACTCTTTACCCAACGCCAGTAAAGACCAGTAGTCTACCCCTGCTTGTGTGTACAGACTAGCTCTGCGCATACACAGGTTTCCCAAAAAAAGCCAGACACCAAAACTTCTTTCCAAAGCTTTACTTGAGACTCACTGTAAAACTGCAAACATACATATCGAATATGTCTGTTATGTTCATTGTCGTTGTACATTTACATGGCATTACACATTCAAATGAGTGGGAAATAAATTGATAGCTCTATGCTAACTTGAATGGGGAAAATCCATAGACATGCTAACAGTTAGCATTTACAGATTAACTAAAGATTTATAGCGTCTTTTTATCCAGCAACGAAAATTCACATCAGGGATATTTTTCCTGCAACAACTGAACATAAAATACTCAGACAAATGTTTTCATGGCCATACAAGCAGAGTAAGAAAAACCTATCCATTAGTTCATTTTTACGTCTGAACTAGCTACAGAAACACTGAATGTACAAAATATACGTTACTGCAACTTATTCTGACCATCAGAGGGCTTCACTTGCATGCTTTTCACAACTGAACATCATGAACAGTGTCAAGAACATGTTTAAGAAAACTATAGTTAGAAAAGTAAAGAGCTACACTTGACTTGAAGCCACTTAATCAACTGGGAACATTATACTATTTTCAGTTTAAAATAAATAAATAACAGAATGTTAAGTGTCTGACCAGTTGGCATCCTAACACTAGGTAATATATAGATATATGCCTGTTGACTGTTAAGTTACCATTACTAAGATACAGGGTTTGTACAGGTACTTGAAATCTTTGAAAATGCCTGAATTTCAATGTTGTTCCCCAGGTTGAAAGTGTCTGAATTTCAGTTTAAGTGCTTGTATTTATAACCAGAGGTGATACATTTTGAAAAACAAAGCAAGCAAAAAACAAAATTAGCGTGTGGTTTCAAGTGGAATCCAGGTCCTTTTACTTTTTTTTTTATAGAACATTTTGAACATTTAACCACCACCACCCAAGGCCAGCCACCAACACCCAAAGAAAAACCAAAGAAATATTTAAGGAACACATTTCAACCAAAAGTATAAAAAAATAAAATAAATAAAAACGTGGCGCTTCTCATGGGGCGACTCGGCAGTGCGACTGTATCAGTTGTATCTGGAATCCCTGAATTTCCCCGTTGTGGGATCAATAAAGTGTCTGTCTGTCTGTCTGTATATATACACATATACATAAATTACAAATGAATAAATTTAAAATAAGATTAAAATAAAAAAATAAATGAATAAATACACATGACAATCTTCCAACTCTGAAGAAAAGTCCAGTGAATGTATGCAGTTCAAAAAAGGGTCCAAGTAACATGAAATGTTTCACCGAGCCTTTTAATTCAAACCTGAGTTTGAATCCAGGTACATTTCTATTTTAATCTTTGTCTCAGTGTGAGTGTGTCTGAAGAACGGCAAGTGGCTTCCTTTTTTTGGATAAACTGTGTTCTTTCATTTCTAAATGTTTTTGCTTTTATGAAACGGTTTCAGATGTTTATTATAATATATATAATCACCAGTTTGTGTTTTCCTGTAGATATGTATTTTTAAAGGTGCTGGAAACATTTGAAATTAACTCTTAAAAGTGCTTGAATTTGATCTTGAAAAATGTGTTTGAATCCTGGAGCTAATGGCTGCTGGTTAGCTCGCTAAGGACGTGTTACATTGAAATGAAGATGTGAAAGTCATTTACAGCTACGTGACAGTCCAAGGAGCAGTGCCTCTGCGTAATCACAACTGTCCTCTCCAATGTTATGTTGTTTTGGTCTGTCTTCACTCCATTTAAGCAGAACACTGACATTCAGTAGGTCCAGCTGCAGGGATTGTGACATTCCCAGTTTTTCCTCTAGGATTTTTTTCTGCAGCGGGGGCAGGCGCGCCAGAGAGTCATGGCGGCGTAAACAAATGACACTTCACTGCAGATTTTATTTCTAGAACTGATTCATTAGATTTTTAACAACCAAATGGTATACTAAAAACAAACAAAAAATAATTCAAACTTAATAATAATAATAATAATAATAATAATAATAATAATAATAATAATAATAATAATAATAATAATAATAATACAAATGGAAATAAATAGCTCAGTG
>JAQQZY010000005.1:51644175-51656014 GCA_030068375.1 Ostorhinchus rueppellii
ACTGTCTGATCACCTGATCTGTCACTTCCAAGACTGCGCTCTCGCTAATTCACCTCCCCCGCCCCCTAAAGAGTATAGGATTCAAGATGCATATCTGTAGTTTAGGCTACTTTAGTTGTCACGTACATGACGCGGTGGTGTATTTGCAACAAACACAAAATTTATAGAAATTTGAAGTAGCGGCAGGACGCTGCTACTAAATGAATGTAGCAGAAACACTGATTCCATGTATGCACTATATAGCACAAGTGTCAAAGATGCGGTCCATGGGCCAAAACTGGCCCACCAAAGCATCTGGTCTGGCCCGTGGGATGATTTTGTGAAATACAAAACTTACACTGAAAATATTAACAATCGAAGCTGTTCAAATCATTTTAGCTCAGGTTCCATGTTCAGACCAATTTGATCTAAAGTGGATAAGAACAGTTAAATATGATCATAACCTATAAATAATGAAAGCTGCAAATTTTCTCTCTTTTTAGTGTATAAAAAGGAAAATTACATGAAAATATTTACATTCACAAAGTATCCTTTTACAAAAACTGTGAACATCCTGAACAAATATGAACATGAAATGAGTAAGTGCAATTTTACCAATATTCTGCCTGTTACTAAATGTTTTGTGTATTTGTAGTTGTAATCCAATTCACATGTACCAGATAAACTGAGGCATAATGTTGCTAAAATTGCATTTCTTTTTCTTAAGACATTTCAGGTTGTTCTTTTTGTTCAGATTTTTAAAGAAACTTTGTAGATGTAAACGTATTCATAATGTATTTTTACTTTTTTTTTTTTTTTTTTTTTTATTGTTGCCTCCACCAAGGAGGTTATGTTTTTGCTGGTGTGTGTGTGTCTGTTTCTTAGCAACTTTACAGAAAAACTACTGGACAGATTTTCTTGAAATTTTCACCAGTGATAGAGAATCACCCAAGGATGTTCCCATTAACTTTTGGTCACGATAACAGTATACCTTGGCGGAGGTTTGCGCTCTCTGAGCGCTCTTGTTAGTATTATTATTTTACTGGTCTGGCCCATTTGAGATCATATTGGGCTGAATGTGGCTCCTGAACTAAAATGACTTTGACAGCCCTGCTCTATAGAAGAAAGTTGAAACAGTCTGCGTTTGGTAGCTCTTGTGTTGAATGCAGCTAGCAGGAAATATGCCTCACATGACGCTTTATTCCCCTGTGACCTGCCAAACTCGTAGCACGTTCAGTCAGTGAGGGTTTGTGTTTATGCTGCTGTATTTATTTATTTTTAATAGTTCTTAGTTTATTTGCATTCTTATCCATTTTATCCACTGTCACTGACTTTGAATAGTTTCTTCACTTGAATTCCTGAAATGCATAGTAATACACAGAGCTTTGTAGAGCCCTGCTTTGATGCCTGAATAATTTTCTAACCTTTAGTGGAGGTGACATCACTGTCCTTTTGTTACAAAAGTTCTAATTCTAATAAAACAGGATCCTGTTCTCATCAGTGTTTATATTCCAGCATTAACCCTTAAGGCTCTATGATCACGGCCCCATGACTGAATCACATGACATATTCAACATGTTGTACCGTCGAAAGTCGGTCACATATACCACTGAGGACAACTACATTTGAAAGTGTGGACTTGAAATACTCTTCCACTTTTTATTTGATGTTGATAGAGCAAATACAATTGTAGATATGATGGTTTGAAACCAGAGTAAAACAAACGATATAGCGTTATTATAGTGACGTAAAGCTAGTGTTCGATTTATGACCATATCTGCATCATTTTTTTTGTCCTTTTTCAAAATGGAAAATAACTGTGAATTCTAATCCAGACTGCATTAGCATGACAGGTAAGGGTGAGGATGACCCCCCCCCCCCCCCGAACCAGATGAGGAAAGCAGGGGGGATGCGAAAACACCTGTAAAGATCTGCTTTTATGCTAAATATTTGAGTATAGTTTTAATTTCTTACAATTTTTAATTTTATATACCTAATATTTGGAAGCAATTTTCACTTTTAAAGTCTTTGAAAACATTCATTAATCATCTGTTATTTATGCAATAAATTATATAAATTTTTCAAATCAGATTTTATATAATTTGTGATTTTTGTCCTTTTGAGTTGATATATGTTAAAGTGAAAAAATAATAGGCAGATGAGATAGATGAAGTTGTGCTGAATAAAATTATACCAAACATGGGTATAGGAAACATTTGTCTATAATAGTGTGTATATAAAGGCAAAATCTAAAGCGCTCAAAAACGGACAAAACGGGCTCAGAGCCCTAAAGGTTAATATACACCAATGAACATAAGTGACCAGCCTAATGTAGATGAGCAGTTTGAGCCGCAGTCATAATGCTGATTTACTTTTTAGTTTCCATTACATTTAAAAGCTGTTGAGCTCTAAATATTGTTCTGAACATTTGACACATGCTAGACACTTTTCATCCAAAGCTGACGAATCAAGTTGTTGGATCAAATAAGCAACATACACTCAACAATTTGGCGTTCAGTCCCAGGGAGCGATTGACACAAAACACTACAGGGTGTCCAGAAAGTACTTCACAATTTAACAAATGTATTATAAAAGCAAATGGCTTGACAAATCTGTGGAAACGGTTACAAAATGAAAAGTAGATATTGGAAGTTGTGTTTTTTTGTGTTTGTTTTTTTTCTTCCATTTAATCCACCTGTATGTAGTTTATTGGCACAGAGCAAGTGCACGTTGGCTGTAGTGTGGTCTCATCAGTGGTGTGTGTGACCTTTTACTGCAGGTCATCGGTGTAATGTGATTAAAAACTTTCATAACCACTGACTACATAGAACAAATATGAGTAACACATCTCATCAACTGATTCTGTGATAATTTTTTTAATTATAAAGAGTTTTGGATACCCTGTACATGCAATGATGTAAGACGGGGCTGAAAAGGCAGATGTTCATAAACAGGCTCTAAGGACAGACTGAATTGGACCTGAACACTTCTAAACCCCTGCAGACCTGATGACTCCATGCCGACCTTCATCTATTCCATCATCTGTCAGTGGTGTGACATTGGTCTGTTGAATATCTGTTGGTTAAATGACTGTATACAGCTGTCTTTTATCTGTAAATATTCAGACATTCCCAAATTTGTGGCCACATATATTTAAAAACAGGATCCAGGCTCCTGGAGTATAACTGCATATTTAAAGACATTTACAGTGGGAGAGGAGATCTTGGAAAAAATAGTTTGAGCAAGTTACGTTTTGAAAATGTACAATTCAAAAGTCCAAACCCCTTTCTTCAGACATCCCCCCCCAAAGCCCCGCCTCCAGAGTACTGGCCAGTCTTGTGTCAGAGGGTTCATGAGTTCTGCACAATTCACTGGGCTCCGGTTCCAGCTCGCAGATCCATGTATAACTCCTTCAGTCTCCTCCAATACCCCACTCTTACAAAACAGCCCCAATTCATGCCAACTCTGTAAGGTTACATTCACAAGTGATTTATGTTGGTGACTAAATGGTTTATCAGTGAACTTTACATCCTACAACAGCAAATATAACTAATATGGCTAATATAGCTAATGTTGCTAATATAGCTAATATAACTAACATACCTAATACAACTAATGTAGCTAATATTGCTAATATAACTAGCTATGCTCTGGCTCTGTCTTTGTTTCCTGTACCAGTGCTCCAAACCTCTGAAAACGCATGATTCATGCACAAAAAGGATATGTGCAGAGGGGGGAGGGACAAATGGCAGTTGAGTTTGATAGACATATCACCATCCAGTTGTTTCGGTGGGTCTGTTCAAATGATTGGATGGTGTTTTTTCAGTCCGGTCCGTTCCACAGGTGACTAAAATGTTTTATTTTTGTGTTAGTGTATGTAATTAATTGGTTATAATTGGGGTGTGAAGGGGATTTTAAGCAACATAGTAAGAATGCTCTTGGAAAACATCTCCTACCCCACCTTTAATTGACATTCATTTGACCTTTTAAGTCAAAGGTCATAGTACCACATGAAAGCCCATATGCGACTACCTATCTGTTGCCAATAGTAATTATATCTATATTTTCAACTGTTTTACAGTTATAACACTTTGAAATGTGTCCCATTATAAACCAGACTGTACCTCAAAGATGTTCCGCAACAAATATCAAGTGATTCTGAGTCAATGTTTCAGAGAAGATTCTTGAAAGATTGTTTACAGACGGCACTGATACCAACAGTCCTTGGACTAAAAATGAATTGATGAATTGGAAGAAATTGTTATCTTACTGCAGCAAATGTGACTAGACTGGTACAGTTCTGTTGTGGTTCCAGTTAAGTTCATGTGAAGTTCATTACTTTGATGTCAGATTTGAGATTGAACACCGTTTACTGGTCAGAGGATGAGTACCCTGCTACTGTTCTAATAGCTGTTCAAAACAAAAGCTCTGTGTAAAACATGCTAAGTGTTTGTGTCTGTTACGAGAAAGTCCTGGATGTTTTCAGTTATTTCTGAGGCTGCAGCAGGATAAATTCTACCATGACAGGCCAGACACAGTGCCTGCCCATAAAGCTCTGAACTCTGTATTAATGTCAAATCCATGGTGGGTGGGGGCATCAGAACTAACAAGGGGACTTTTCCTTATCTTAATGGTTGCAGATGCTCCCCAGTCGATTTGATTAGCAAATTTACTTTTCGTTTTGTTTTAGGGTGTTTCCTTGTTAGTGTTATACCGGGGTGGGTGGGGGTATAATGTTCTTTACATGTGCCTTTCTCTTTCTCCTTTGAGAAGTTTTTGAAAAGATTGAAATTTAAGACTCAAAATAAATCCCTGGGTGAGCAGGGTATCAGTGACCAGGAGAAGGTATTGGTGAGCTAAGGCCTCATCCTGTGGTAATAATGAACAGGGATCAAAAATGACATTTAACAAGGGGTTCCAGGCAACAAGCCTCGGCCCTCCACTTACTGTAGCTTATTTTGTCATCGATTCAGCTGATGTCAATATGTCTGTGTGTGTGCTGATGTCATATCAATTACGTCCATATTTGTGCCAAGTTTTAAGTAAATTGAAAGATAATTGACGTTTTTATAGACATTTGAAATTTCACCCATTATAAGTAAATAAGAAAAAAAAAAAGATTTTAAAAAATTCATGAAAATTGTGAACTTCGACCTACTTTTCGTAACATCTAATCACATCTATTCTGGGTCACTGTTAATCTATAAACCCAGTTTGGTCTGAATTCAACCAATAGTTTTGCTGCTACAATGTAAACAAACAAACTGAACCAAAAACACCAGCCCTTGCCTCCCCTGTGGGGGGCGGGGTCAAACAATTTGACACCCAGTCCTGATGCAGGAAGTTTGTGTGTGTGTGTGTGTGTGTGTGTGTGATGAAATATCATAACTTTCCTCTTCACATAAAAGCAACATGAGCTCAGCCTGTTCTGTTTGATTTCCAAAAAGACAGATGCTGTTTGTGTACATGTCACAGATGTGGTTGATCTTTTGTGTCTGTTTCCCACAGCTTTCTGCCATGTTCACAAAATATCTGCACAGCTGTGACAGAGATGGCTGCCCTGTTTCCCAAGGTAAGATGACTCCTACAGGGTGGTGTCCCAGATGCCCAGGGTGTTGGCGTTTGTTTACTCAATGGCTTAAGGCAATCTGATGCTGCGTTCACACTGCAGTGGAAGTGGAAAATTCAACTTTTATGTCCATATCTGACTCATATCTGAGGCAAAGGAACCAGACAGGATCCATATTTACCTCTGTGAACGTCCTTTTCTGCACATGTGGTGACTGCAGGACCGTAGGCTGTTCACATGAGTCTGATGGCAGTCGCATTTAAATTAGGATTTCAACAATCATGCAAAAAAATCCAATTTCAGCAAAATATCTGAATTGAGCTTTACGACCTTCAGTGTGAATGAAGCGTAAGATGACTGGTCAAGGTGGGGCTGTTGATTGGATTACTGTGTTTTATGTTTAGGCAAGACAGATTTATTAGAATAGTACTATTCATACACAGAGTAATTCACAGTGTCTTAGAAAAACAGAAAAGAGACGAAACAGTATGCAAAATACAGTAAAAGCTCAAATGGAACCCTTTCAGTTCTTCTAGGTCAGAGGTTAGATAGAACCCTTTCAGTTGTTCTAAGGTCAGAGGTCACAGTAGAGGCCTGTCTCACTGTTCCAGCGTTTCGCTCATGGAACTGAAACTCAGCTTCAGCCTGTTTAGTCCTGACCCTGGGCCCCAGCAGAAGACCAGACCCTGAGGTTCTCAGGTCCAGATGGTTCAGTCCATATGGGTCCAGTGTTTGGTCCTGGAGGGTTCTGTTGGTTCCGTAAAGTGGTTTGAAAGTCTGGTTTCAACCAGCTCTATATGTAAAGTGTCATGAGTAGTGATGTCCCATCTGGATTGTTTTTGCTTCCGATCCAGGTTTCTTTTTTTTTTTTTTTTTTTTTTTTCCCAATGGGTTTTGCTGATGCTGATACTTTTTACTATTAAACTTTGATTTTATAAGAACATGAATTTCTGGTGTATGGTTCAAATTAAAATAGCTCTTTCCAACTTTAAAATTAAATGGAACCAAAGTATAACCCAAAGGTTTTCATTATGTTTCATCTCATAAACTTGATTTATTTATTTTTAACAAACCTACACTAAGTCAGGTCATATAAAGAACCAAGTCCAGTCCAGTATTTATGGTATATTATATTATATTATACCTCTGATTTAAAAAAAAATAAATAAATAAATAAATAAAAAATAAAAAATCTTTTCAAACAAGATTTTAAATTAAAAAAATAATTAAGTAATCTTAGTGAAACAAGTGAACTTAGATTTTACATCTAATAAATCGGGTCTCTACATTTAGCTTCACTGCAGTCTTATCGTTCTCATAGTGGGTCATGTGATACTTTTGTAAGTGAATCTAATTGGTCGTGTTAAAGTCAGCCCTGATGCTAATCCTTATTCCCACACAACAGGCATGTTGATGATGTTTTATTTTTATGTACTGAAAACTGGATCGGCCTGATTACATGACTGCATCCGAGTGTCTAAAAATGCCAGATGGGCAGCTGATACCGATCTTAGATGGGATCGGGACATTCCTCGTCATGACAGAACTTTTGTAATGATTTGGGGCTGTATAAATACATTTTGATTGATTGAACATGTCGGAATTGTACCATAGAGAGACTTGTACTGGAGCAGAGCTGTTGTAAAGTCTGTTCTGTGAGCGACAGGAAGTCAGTGCACAGACCTGAGCCCGGGACCAATACCACGGGTGTCAAACATGCGGCCCACCAGAGGGTCCAGTCTGGCCCCTGGGATGAATTTGTGAAATGCAAAAATTAGACTGAAGATCAGAACCATCAAAGATGTTAAAATCATTTTAACTCAGGTTCCACATTCTGACAATTAGATCGGAATTGGGTTTGACCAGTAAAATATAAACATAACCCATAAATAATAACAACGGCAGAGTTCATACTTGTTTTAGTGTTTAAAAAAAAAAAAAAAAAAAAGTCAAATTACATGAAAATGTTTATATTAAGGGTCAAAACACAGTAATATCCCATCAGAGAGTGAATTTAATTGCTTGTCATTCCAACATTCATTTCAGTATAAAGTAGTTCCATGTTTTGGATCATCCCTTATGGTCCAACTAAAGCAAAAGAATTTAAAAGTAAAAATGTGGGTCATTTATCAACAACTAATGTCTCTAAAATGTCCTGTCAAAGAGATTTTAAAAACAGTGTTTTGACCCTTAACAAACCATTGTTTTACAAAAAAATGTGAATAATCTGAACAAACATGAACAATCTGAAATGTCTTAAGAGAATTAAATACAATTTTACCAGTTGTTCTGCCTGTTATTAAATGTTTTGTGTATTTGTAAGTTCTAGTGCACATGTGTAAATGATAAACTGAAGAAGAATATTGATAAAACTGCACTTGTTTTTCTTAAGACATTTCAAGTTTTTCATGTTGTTCAGATTTTTAAGGAAATGTTACAGCTATAAACATCATAATGTGGGTTTTTTTTGTTTTGTTTTTTTTTTCACTGTTGATTTGTTACTGGTCTGGCCCACTGGGGTCATATTGGGGTGAATGTGGCCCCTGAACTAAAATGAGAGCTTTGTGTTGGATGGTTCAGTTTTTGGTCCTCATTTGACACTAACCCTGCGGTGCCAGTGGAGTGTTGGACATTGTCATCTCTTCTCGAGTGTCTTATTGAAACGCTGTCCTGCCTCCTCTCCCTCACAGAGGCCATCATCGGAGACTGTACGAGGCTCTCTGTGTCTGCTCACGTCCAGCGCCAGCCGGCTCCATGGAGAGTGCCAGAAGGCCGCTGAGCACAACCCCTGCCCCTCAGACATCCAGCTGGTCACGCAGCAGGTCATCCAGTGCGCCTATGACATAGCCAAAGCCGCCAAGCAACTTGTCACTGTGACAACCAAAGAAAACAACAACTAACCACAATAAAACCCAAAGACACTTCTGACACCTTCAGTATCCAGTTTACTGCATATTTTACTAATTTCAAATTATTAACATCACTTTTGGTTTTTGATATTATTCAGGATAAAAACTAACATACATTCCTCGAGCTGATAAATCTAAAAAAACAAAAAACAAAAAAAAAGATACACCATGCACAATGATGGATCAGTTCAGATGTATTTTGTTGTTTTTGTACCATAGTAAACAAACCTCTTTAAAGTGTAAAGATAAAACCACCTGTTACTCTTCTGTACCTCACAGACAGAACAGTTCAGTCGACAGCATTTCCAAAAGTGCAGTGGTTTATGTGTGTGTACATAGGAAACAACACGCAGTCAAGCTCCTCCCACTGAGCTGTTGTCCTAGCTGTTCATCAGCTGTTCTTCTGGTGTTCTGGCATCTGGCCTTCATGAAGAGCCAACGGACCAAAGGTGTGGCATTCTGGGAAATGATCTCATTTGCTTTCTTGCTCAATACTTTTAAGATGGTTGTTCCTGTGCAGTGAAACAAACCACTGTCGGTACAGGTTTAGTTCAGTGAAACCAACTGGTAGAATGAAAACACAAGTGGGACTATTCAGACTGTTCATTTGACCTGCTGTGAACGTAGCTTTAGTAAATAACCCGATGGAACTGTGTTTGTTTATTCTCATTTATGCCTCTAGTTCAGCCTAAATCCTCCAGACTGTCCTTAAAAGCTTTTAATGTTCATGTAGTTGCAGTAGCCGGTATTGAATACTGAATGTAGTTCAGTTAATTATGTTCCTCTGAAATGAATCGACTCCATCTGTTCTGACTGAATCCACAGAACCGGATGCTCACACTCATTTGTGCTGCTTCAGTAAATCTGGCCCAAACTTCATAAAGGCTTAGACTTTTACTTTAATTCTTGCCAAGAACATAAGACAAATGTATTAGTACAGTACCATTCATACACAAGGTAATTCACAGTTTATAAAGGCATAGAAACACAAAGAATGACATTAAAGTCATAGAGTAACACTAGGACAACAGTAGAATAAAACACTAAACTAAGGAAAGAAGATGAAAAGAAAGTAAAACAAGAATAAGAGACTGTTCAAACCAAAGCTAAAAACAGTCTGGATTAAAATATATTTCAATTTAGTGTTAAATCAGTCAGAACAGTTAAAATGATGTGTGGCCGTGCAGGTATTAGAACTGAAAAATAAAGTAGTCAAATGTAAGGCAGTAAACAAATGAGTCGAAACTTATTTTAAAGGTTCATATTTATTAAACCCATTTTTATTTGTGCGAGCTTTATTTCTTTGTGTATTTCAAATATTCAGTTGTTGGCTGAACAGGACAGAGCAGTACAGCCAACAACCTGGAGGGGAGGGGGCGGGGCCTGAAGTGTCTCCTGTGCATTTAAAGGGCCAGCGCTCCAAACCACCTTTCTGGTGTCATTAGTCAGAAACAGGTTTGAACATGGACCTGTGGAGTTGAATGAATGAAGAATTCAGAGCCAGGCAGAGCATTTACAGCACAGGTGTCAAACATGCGGCCCGGGGGCCAAATCCAGCCCGCCAAAGGGTCCAGTTCGGCCCTTTGGATGAATTAATGAAATGCAAAAATTACACAAAGATATTAACGATCCCTTTAGTTCAGGTTCTACATTCAGACCAGTAAAATACAATCATAATAACACTTAAATAATGACAACTCCAATTTTTTCTTTGTAAATGCAAACATTTTCATGTATTTACACTAAAACAAAGTGTAATTTCACAAAAAATGTGAATAACCTGAACAAATTTGAACAACCTGAAATGTCTTAAGCGAAGTAAATACAATTTTAACAAGATTCTGGCTGTTACTAAATGTTTTGCGTATTTGTTGATCCACTGTGATCTATAAGTTAGTTTATCATTTACACATGTACATTATGAGACATAATATTGTTAAAATTACTCAAATTTTTTCAGTTTGTTCATGTTATTCACATTCTTTGAAAGGATCATTTTTAGATGTTCATTTTCATAGTGTAAATTTATTTTTTTCGCTGCAAAACATAGAGAAAAGGTTGGAGTTGACATTACTTATATATGTAGTCTTATGTTATTATTTTACTAGTTCGGCCCACTTCATATCAAATTTAACTGTATGTGGCCCCTGAACTAAAATGAGTTTGACACCCCTGATTTACAGTTTAGGGAGACCACAGGTACATGTGGGAAAAGGAAGAAGGACATTTAAAAAAGACAAGAAAGCAAAAAAGAATATTCCCCAACATGTCAGACTGTTCCTTAAATCCACACCAGTGATGACGGTTTTTAGCCATTTTAATTTTTATTATGTGATGTTTACTAAGATGACAGTATTTAAATGGTTGTAACTTCACCTGCTTGAGTCGAGGTGTTTATTTGTAAGCAAACTGTGATGATAAGAGTCGCTTCAGCGCATCAGCCACTGTTCAAGGCCAACATTAGCGCTAGTGTGCACACCTCCATGCAGCACCTTCAGCCTGTACTCTGGTTGGACGTGTGTTTATAGGTCATGTGTCAATAATTTTGGACTTATGTTACAGCCATACTTTTGGTGTGTGTGAGTGCGTGTGTCCGTGTGCATGTGAATGTGCGGCACAGAAATGTGAAATCCATTTTTAATCAATTTTAAGGACATTATGCAAATATATATGATGTATGTATCCATGTAATTCTCCATCAAATAATCAAAATGTTATTCTATTTATAAACTGTATGTCATACCTAAGAAAAATACCAATGTCTATTTTCATAAGCTTTGTAAGCTAAGCAAACATGATGCTACGCACAGGCTCGGGTTTGTTCTGAGGTTTGGGACGTCTCAGCTGGAAAATGAACAATGGGCAACTTGTGATCTTAGTTTGTTCAGTGTCGTGCTGTAAATCCAGTGTTAGATGCTGCCTATGGTCCAACTCACACCGCTGTGGTTTACAATCAGTGATCGAGTCCACGTTTCCTCACATTTAGGACATACCTGTTACAGAACCATGCAGTTGTTGTTGTGAGCCAGATACTGTACGTTTTAACCAGGGAACAGAACACCTGTAGCTTTTTGAGTTTTTTAAAGCAACGTAAGCGTGTGGAGCCAAATCTGGGCCAAATAATGTATTTAAGAAAATAATAAACAACTATGATCTGGAAGATTCAGATGAGTATATTTATCCTCAAGTGGCAATTTAGTTAGCAGACATGGGACGCAGCAGGATAGGACATTAGATACAAGGGATGCACCGATACCAGACCCAGTACAAGTACAAGTATTTACATTTGAGTACTTGCTGATACCGAGTACTGATCTGAGTACTTAGTAATCCCATTCCAGTTGTTGGTTCCTTTTCAAATGTGCTTTATTGTGCTTGTCAT
>JAQQZY010000005.1:51675086-51686074 GCA_030068375.1 Ostorhinchus rueppellii
GTGTGTGTTTGTGTGTGTGTGTGTGTGTGTGTGTGTGTGTATATATATATATATATATATATATATATATATATATATAAATACACACACACACACACACACAATTGCAGTCTGTCACACACACACAATTAACTGTAATATATAAACAATAACACATTTATTGAAGTAAATTTTGTGTAAAACCTAAACTGTACAGTGCCCTCTGTCATTGATAAGGAAAAAAAAATTGGTCATTTATTTGTAAATGAACCTTGATCAACATAAAAGAATTCCTTCTCTATTCAAATAAACCAATTTTGAATAATATAATAATATAATTATATTTAAAATATAAATGTTCTTCAAATGTTCCCAAAGACAATAAAACTATTGTATGAATGTATTTATTGTGTTTTATATTTCAGCATTAATTCTGTTTATTTATTATATATTCAGTACATGGTGACTTATTTAATGGAGTTTTACAAAAATATTTCCAGTGCTCCGTGGGTTTCGTCCAAGTACCCTTGGGGGTACAGGCACCCCACTGTGGGAACCCCTGGTCTACAACACTGATTCACCAGTAAAACCATGGGGTTGGGTCAGTGACAGTGGATGGACACACTGGGTTTATGTTCAGTTTATGATGTATTTAGTTGAAAAAGTCACTTTTTCTTTAGTTTTCTCTCTTTCTGATACTATAAAACACAACTCTAATCGGAGCTTTTATGAACATCTATATGATCAAAAATACATGATTTACTCAAAACACACACACACACACACAATACAAAGGATCATATTAGAATAAATGGTGGTAAACCAATTAAGAATGATTAATTAGATAGAAAGGTTTACTTGAGAAGTGCCACAAAAGAAGCTCTGAGTCTTTTTTTTTATTATTATTTTATCAATTTGATTTAAATGACAAGAGTTGAAACACAAACAGTCCACTGGGTCTTCATGGGTTAAACTCTTCCGCTAAACAGCAACGTGCTTACTTTGACGACTGCAACGTCAAAGAGATCCCGCCTCCTCATGAACATGATTGGTTGAGCCATGGGAATATTCAAATACGGCCTTGATTGATTGGCCCGGAGCCGGCCGGTTTACAACAGTGCAGCCGAGGGGACTCATTTCCATTCCGACATCACTCTCTCTCTCTTCCTTCTTGTGTGACACACACATAGATAGGCTACACACGCAGGTCGGCAGCTGAGATGAGCCTCCAGCAGCTGGACAAGAAAACACCGCGGCTTAAAGGCTGTCGTTAGCCCCGGGTTGGACATGTGTGGGCAGTAGGAGCAGAGGCTGGAGCCGTGGATGGAGCCCCCCTCGTCCATGGATGCTTCCCCGGAGCTCTCCAGTGCTCATCGCGAAAACAGTGGCCAGATAGCCTGTGAAGAGGAAATACGCCTTCGACCAGGGGAGCAGCCAATCAGCCGTGGCCGACCAAAGATAAACAAGCCTTATGATCAGATAAAACTCCGTAAGACACATCTATTTTTTTCCTCCTTCTCGTCCTTTTCCCTTCCACTGTTGGTTCTCAGGGCATGTTGCAGGAGCAGGTCGTGTGTTTGTGGCAGGATGTGCAGGCTGTGTGTCCACAGAGGTGTTGGAGGAAAGATTAAGGACTAAACAAGCTCCGGTGCGTGATGTCAACGTTTGTCCCGCATTGATTTTGGGTCGACTGCGCTTAAGTGGTGAGAGATGCCCAGTGCGCACTAATGGGAAAGAGAGAGAGAGAGAGAGAGAGAGCGAGAGAGAGAGAGAGCCCCACAGTCCGGCTGTTGGCTAATCTGGGTTTGGATCATGGGCCGAGTCCAACTGTGGGATGTGCTATTTGTCAAGGATAATTAGATGTCTGCAACAATCAATCTTTACTCAATTACAGAATAGGATAGAATAGAATAGAATACCATTTATTGCTATTATACTAAACCAGACTGGAGAGCTGCTCCTTTTTCAGTGTAAACAGATCATTATGGATAAAATATAAGGTGCAAAATATATACAAGATAAAGTGCAATTAACTCTCGATAAAAATTGAGAATATAAAAAAATGCAGAGGATGGTTGAATATTTACAGAATAGTCATAAGGTGATGAATGTATGTTTTGTTGCATGTGATTATTATTCCCAGAATCCTTGAACTGCAGAGGATGAATGAATACTGAGGTGTTATCAGTGCATTATAGTGATGGCTGGGGTCATTGGTGGTGATGGCCTTTAATATGTGCCAAAATATAAGGGATATTTACATCCCAAAATTTGGTTTCAGTACAAGTTTGTTTCCCAGGATTGTGCGGCCATATATGTGGCGTTTCATCTGTCTGCATGGATGGATGGATGGTGTGAAAGGCGCTTTTATACGTCTGAATCTCAGTGGCTACAGGAAGTGCTTTGAAGTATATTATCGGTCATTCAGAAGCTGTCTCTGAAGGTTTCCACTTCTATTGTCTAGAAGCCGGAGGAGGGATCATCGCACCTCAGTGCACCGGTGGCAGCCGAGGTTGAAGGTTAGCCGCAGCGGAGGGCCCTATAGATTATTGGCCAGGTGTGAAATTCTACCCTGCGAGCTTTTCCCTGCTTGTGCCAGATCCTTTATTATCCAGAGAGATGGGATGTCACAGCTTTCCACCAGAGGCAGAGAAGAAAAGCCTGCAATTTTGGTGTTTATTATCCTCTTCTTTCCTTTGTGCTATTTTTTTTCAGCAAAACAGAAAAATATGTCAACCCCCACACCACCCCTCCAAGGGCTTGAGGCACTATCTGGGAAAAGCTTCTCGTTTATTCCTATAATTTTTTTTTCTCTAATAAACACCCTCAGATCATGACTGTAGATGTGTTTTCTTAAACACATCCAATGCATAATTCGATATTTTGCATTTGGAGAAAAAACTTATAGGTTTTGGTTTTTTTTTACAGTGGGAGGCTGTTTCTCTGTACATGTTGTTGTCTGTATTTCTGTTCTCGTGGAACGTCATCAAAGTTCTGTTCCAATTGAAAGTTCGCACAAACCAAGAACCCATGGAATACCCAAATGTTGTTCTGGTTTGCAGTTTAAACCAAAGATGCACTGATTGGTGACTCGTGTAGACTTGGCTTTAAATATCCCAAGATGCGTTTGTGCTACTGTCAAATGCTGTGGTGGCTTCTGTGAAAACTGAATTCAGAAATGTTTAATTGAGTTGATGACGTAATGAGATGATGTGATACGATGTGGTAACACGTACCAGACACAGAACAGAGAAAAACATGTCTGTATTATCAAATGGGATTCAATGAAATTTGTTCCAGTTTTGAAAAATATACAAAATGTATAAAAAAATATAAATGGCATGTAAATAGTACAAATGTATTGAAGTCAAATCAGTGACATTGTGGTAATTTGATGGAAATACGATAGGAAGCTGATGACAGAAATCCAGCAGAGATAGGGTTAAAGGTCACCAGTATCAGCCGTTCAATTACAGACAGAGAGAGTTAACAGGAAGTCGCCATGTTCGCACGACCGTACTCTGCGAACTTGGTATTGAGAAACATCCATAATTTAATATAGAAGTAGAATTTCAAGATTGACGCCTTCCCAGATAAACTGGTCAAACAACAAAACGCGTCTGGTACAACAGGTAGACTGGACTGAGGAGGAACCTGAATTATTCACAGCTACTTTAAATGAAAACACCTCATTTATCTGCTTACTTAAACTACTAGATCTCTGTGTAGTCGTGTCTACAGTACCACCTGACACCACATTACAGCCGAGGTTATTTGCTGAAAACTAGATGTGGACGATATATTAGATTGTGAAGGATTAGAACGTATGGTGGAATGGTCTAGAATCTGATGTAGTTGGAGCCATAGAGGAGTCAACGGCTCTGGATGGAGTTCTAGGAGATGCACAGATGTATCACAGCGGTTCACGTCTATGTCAAGTGGATTTTACGTTGTGTAGCGGGAGTTATGGCTGACAGTAAATCGAACGAGTTGTTTCCTAAAAAGAACTGCACTTCCATTGTATGGAATTAGTTTGGCTTTTCCCCAAACGACAAAGTACAAACAACAGAAATTTGCATGGTTTGTACGTTGGATGGAAACACGACGAACCTGTTCAATCAGATGAAGAGACGACATCCCAAACAGTCTGAGTCCAACTGATCTAGACCAACCACAGCCAGGGCAACAGGTAGAATTAAACAAATGCAGACAGACAAGTATTTAGTAAAGAAACTCTGTATGAGATGAGGAGCAAACGGAGAAAAGAGAGGAGGGAGACAGTGACGTTAACCTGCAAAAGATGCACGAATTAGTCTCAAAGATCAATATAAAGAATCATGATAAAATTGAGATTGTGATTTTATTTTTTTAAAAATCATGACATGATATTTTAGCCATATCATCCACCTCTACTCCAAACCAATTCATGGATGCATATGGAACTCACTTTTCCTTTTTTGCAAACTCACAATAGTTCACTTCAAATGTGCTTAACATTTTATCAGGGATAGACCCCTGCACTGACATCTGCTGATACTCCCACTACCAGAAAAACACAACCTGATAATCAGATATCATGTAATGGAACCTGAAAAAAAGAATAAGCTGAGTGAAGTTCTGTTGCGCTATTTCAGTCAGTGAAATGCCATTTATGGCTATGGGCAAAAGGTGTTGATGATACTAAAGGCGTAGACACGCCCACCCGATTTTCGGCAGTCGGACATCAGCAGGTAGTCTGGTGAGGTCGGTGACATGAGTCTGTTTGGTTCTGTTCAATTGGCTGTCGTTAATACCATCGCCAGTCTTTTTGTCTGATTAAACATGTATAATCGTCCACTTCCCGTCATTCAGTCAGACCAATCTGACTGGTGCAGGGATTAGCCTGGACTAGTGAATTAGTAGTTTCCATGTGAATAAGTACTGACACTATCACTGTCTTCTAGAATAGTCCATTCACTGCTCAGATCGGATCTGAATGAGTGAGCCAGTGTTGACTATGGACTGCATTCATTCCATCCAGTCAACACTGTTAGCATTGTTAGCGTAGAGCCATTTCTGCTCAGTTTGCACCTGCCACATCTTTCTTCTTCCACTAGTAGAAGCCCTCGAGCTGCCAACACTAGTATCTTCTTATCACTAACCTTCTGTTCAACCAGTCCAACACCAACACTGACAACAATGATTGACCACAGCTTTGGGTTTACACAGATGTTCTGTCATTTTCCCATTTTATGTTTAGTGTAAGCGCAGAACGTATGCTGGAGTTGGTAGCTGATTTGGTGTGTTCTTCACACTTTTTTGACTGTGTCGGGGAGACGGGAGCAGACTGATGGTCGTGCTACCTTTTCTGGCGGTGATGGGCAGTCAGGTTGGTGTTTCTTCACCTTAACAGCAGGGTTTGAAATCTGGAAATACTGCTTTTGAGGGAAAAAGGGCTTATGTTCAGTGTTCAGAGATTCAGAGTCATGTATTTAGTTGTGTACTGCTTGTTGATGTTCAATTCCCAACAGTCATGTGGTTTCTAGTAAAGTCAGAGTTCATGCCAGAGATACAGAAAGTTATTTGGGAGGTTCAGCGTTGATATCAGTTGATTGATCATCCATCAGCTTTTTGATGCCTTTGTAAGCTGATGTGGCTCATCCCCCAGTCCGGTCCTATCCTTTCTAGTGCTGCAGCTCCAGTTGCTTTGGCGACTGTCCTTCAATTAAAGATTCTTAGATGTGACTAGCTGTGATTACAGTACATGTTCCAGTGCTCATGTTGTGCTAGTCCCATTTGAAGGCACTTTGCCTGCGCCTGAATTCATTAGAGATGCTTGTAAATTGAGTGGTATTATGGGAAGTCGGTGTGCAGGTATACCATGGGCTTTCCCTCTGATCTCCCATCACACCCCAGCAGTAATTTCAACTCTGTGAAGAGAAGGAATTTGTCATTTGGCTGCCTGCTTCCCTTTGCTTCCTCTGTAAAGAAGCTCAGCTCTGATTTATTGTGAAGTCTCCCCAGGCTCGCTCTATCTCCAAGCCTACTAAATTACTGAATGAAGGAAACCGCTCACCATGAGAATGACCTTTTCTTGAATGATTATTACTCAGGCCAGTGCAAGGACTGATTAAGGTCACGTCTTTCTTTCTGCCATGTCATTTCTGTAGCTGCACTCTGCTAGCCAGTTAAGTGGAGAGTGAGTTCTATACATCAGACTAAAACACTGAATGATGGGAAATGACTTGGAAAACATAGACAGTATGTACCCAAACTGTCTCACAGGGAGAATGTCAGGAGCTTGGATGCAGATAGCATCTGTCATATGATAAATGATCGTTCTATTTTATATTACCTGTGGTTTTCATTTGTTTTGTACAACGATATATTAGGGCCATATAAGAAAATAAAAACACTTGTCACTATGAGAATAAAGTCATTATTTAATGTGAATAAAGTTGTACCCACTTGTCACATAATGGAAAACTTGGAACATTTAGTGAAGTTCTGCTTTCATTTGGGGTTCATGCACAGCTAAATACTGAGCCTTTTAGCCCCGCCCACCAAATACGGAGCCTATTAGTCCCACCCACTATCAACACATTGTCATTTCCACATATTTAGGTTTGTTTCGTTATAAGAACCGAACTGATTTTTTGCTGCTTCACTTGTTCGCTGTAAAGCAGGAAACTGCTGAATTTTCAAAAAAATCTTTTAAAAGTATGAGTTATTTCTTGTTAAATAATGACTTTTTTAAAACTACAACTTTATTCTCATTAATTAATGATTTTATTCTCGTTAAATAATGAGCTTTTTATAACTACGGCTTTATTTCTTGTTAAATAACGACTTTATTCTTGTTAAATAATGACTTTATTCTCATAGTGACAAGCATTTTTATTTTCTTACATGGCCCTAATACGCCGACATAGTTTTGTTCTCAGGTAAAGGTGCTTAAAATGTTCCAGTATTTTGCTGTTTTACTTTTTACTCGCGCGTTTTGATAATGGCTGTGCATTTTATCATTCCAGTGGTTGTGAAGGTTCTACCCCTGGATTTGTGAAATACTCTTGTTTCATGATCTGACCACAAAGAAGAGTGCATATTTCGTGTCATTTTCACCTTGTTGCTTCTTTTATCTCATTTTTGTCTGTTTGGTACTTTAAATAATTGTCATCTTTTTCTTCTTGTTGCATCTTTTGCATTTTCCTCGTGTGGAGTCATTTACATCAATCGTCTTGTTTCATCTTCTGCACCATTTTTGTCTTGTTTAGGATTTTTTTTTTTTTTTTTTTTTTGTCTTATTCATGTTGTTCAAGTTTTTATGATTACTATACAACCCAAAATTCCTGTTTCAATCCCTCAACTTTCATTCAGGACCAGAACTTATCCTTTTGTTACACCTGCCAATCAATTTGTTTTTGTCTTTTACGTAGTTTTCATATACATATTGTTGTGTCATACAAATAATTAATTATTTCAAATAATCCACTTGCTTCAACTTTCACTCAGGACAAAAAAATGCCTTTTGTTTGTCATTTTGGCACCATTTTTATTTTTTTTGGTCTTTTCCAGAGACTGACCTCCTGAAATCACATTGTATGTCACAGCAGTTCTTATGGCATTTGGTGTGCTACAGAGTTTTAGACAGGAATCAGAGTTTTGGGTGAGCAGAAAAAAAATCAGGCCATGCATGGGGGTCTGCAATTGTTTTCTTGGCGGCTGACCAGGGGTTAATCGCTGGGATTGAATTTCAAGCCAATCAGAAGCCTCTTTTCAAATGGTATATCAATTGGCCAATGAGATCGCATGTTTCTTGGCGAAATGTAGAACCTGGCGTTAGTTGCTGGTTGTGTACTTGAGACGATCTTTCTCTATATTTTAGCTAAAAATAAATGGATTTAGCCAAAATTAGGAACTGACAAGGTGAGACACTGTATATGGGTATTTAGCACAGCTTTGGCCAAGATGTGACCTTTTTTTTTTTTTTTTTTTTAGCTTGGTTTTTTGAAATCTGGCCATGCAAATCGTGGCTGCACGGCTCGCTACCTAAAACTATGGTGTGCTATACATACAGATCAGTGCATGGCATTTGACGCGGAAAGCTTATAATGCATACAGATAACAGGCCAATTAAAAGTAGCATCTATACTTATACAATTTCATGATCTCACATTGCTTTTCCATCAAAATTCATCTCGTGTCTTTTACAAATAATACATTACCATCCGGCTACTACTTTCCCCCTGGTGTAAAAGTCTTTCAGTTGGAAAGAAACACTAACTTGTATCTTAATTCTTGAACTCGACTGATCTGAAAATGTTATTTCTGCTTTTTTTTTTTTTTTTTACCTTATTGCCCATGCCTACTTTGGAACCACCTCTTTTTTTTAACTGTTCAGAGATGTCATATGTAATTCCAGGCAGCCTGCCGTCTTTTGAAATCTGTCTAATTGGTCTTTTCATTCTAATAGGATGAAAGGAGGCGGTGGGGGTTAAGGGTGGAAGGTTAAGGACCGGGCCTCTGGGGGTCAGCGGGGAGGGGAACTAGACTCCCAGCAATGTTTCATGGAATTCCAGTAATCTTTATTTTGTCTACATGGATGCACTCAGTCATTATATAAAATTAATGATTACAACTGCCAAATTGGAGCTGATGTATCATCATTTGCCTTAAACAAAAAGGCAGCAAGATGATGACATCGTTACTGGTCTGCAGATCAAAGAGGCTTTTTTATCCCAGAACATTTTGATGTTTCTGTGATGCATGATGGTAGAGAGCTTATCATTAGGTTATGGTCTGAGCAGCAGCCGTACGGGGAGTGTGTTCTCTTTAGTTTCTAATGAGTTTTATGTGGCCCTTGCAATGTGATAGTAGACTATAGTACTGCCAGAGGATATGGCTGAAAGGGGGGTTGGGAGAATGTGTGTGTTTTTGTGTAACATAAACTCTCTTCTTGGTGTTTGTCTTCTTCCATGGATTTAATATGAAGATGGAAGAGCAAAAATAGTGTCAGCCTCGGTTGACTCAGTGAAATTTAAAATCCCGAAAAGAAAAGAAAAGATCTTTTCTTTCCACAAAAACATCAGCTCCCTCTTTCACCATCTGTTATCATTCAGTTCAAGGCTTTTCGAAGGCTGGGCAGCGTACCCATAGTTTTCTGACAGCGTGTCTTTGGTGTGCAGGGGGATAAGGATAAGGTAATGTTCTGTTTACCCTCTAATGCTACCTTGGCATTTACCCCGTGACTTTACCCCGTGTGTCGTTTCCTCTTTTACTTAGGCCTCAGCTGTGTCCAAGGGCACATTTGGGTCAGTCCAGTGCTTTACAAGGCTGTCCTTGAAGATAAAACAGAATTGTCCAGCTTTGGATTTAATGGCTAAATATTTACTCTGCATCTGTACATCATGTCACAGGGAGTCTTTCCAAAAACACCCAAACAAACACAAACAAAACAGGAGCTCTCATGATGGCAATGTTCAACGTTCTCTGCATGCAGCTAAAACATTTCATAATATTAATGCTTTTTTTGTTGTTGCTTTATTTTGCTAATTAATCACTTGCCCAGGGCTGCTACAAGTGCACATATACTTTATTCAAATGCAAGCGTGCGCTGATTCCCCCTTTGCACTCAAAAAAATCTTTATTATATGCAAAGATAGGATAAAATAAGACTTTATGGAAGGAAAAAAACACAAAACAAACCTATGTTCTCGGCCACCTGGATTGTATCTCGTTCAGGCTCAGGTCGTCTGCCAAAGGACTGGGAGTCAAGGGTTCTGCTGTTTCTAGGACTGCCTTCGTCTCTGATGTTGATCAGGGTTCTGCTGGAGTCATCCACCCAGTTCGGGCATTACTGCCCCCAGTGTCCCCATCACCATTAGTGCTTTCACACCCCACATTTTCTCTAGCTCCTTCTTCATCCCTTGATACTTCTGGAGCTTCTCGTGTTGTTTCTTCCTGAAGTTTTCACTTTCACTCAGGATTTCTACATTTTTCACTACCACTGTCTTCTGGTTGACTATCACCGTTTTGTTGGTCTGGATCTGGAAGTCTCACAGATTCTTGGCTTGTTTGTTCTCTGTCACCTTCAAGGGTGTCGCCCATCTGGACCCCGGGACCTCCAGTCCATACTCAGGGCAGATGTTCCCATACACTAAGTCCACTACCTGGTTATACTGTCCCATGTATGCCTCCATGTCTATACCTGAGGTCCAGTCTGGTGTGGTAGACCTACACCTGGGTCTAGTCTGGTGTGGTAGACCTACACCTGGGTCCAATCTGGTGTGGTAGACCTACACCTGGGTCCAATCTGGTGTGGTAGACCTACACCTGGGTCCAATCTGGTGTGGTAGACTTACACCTGGGTCTAGTCTGGTGTGGTAGACTTACACCTGGGTCTAGTCTGGTGTGGTAGACTTACACCTGGGTCTGGTCTGGTGTGGTAGACTTACACCTGGGTCCGGTCTGGTATGGTAGAGTTACACCTGGGTCTATTCTGGTATGATAGACCTACACCTGGGTCTAGTCTGGTGTGGTAGACCTACATCTGGGTCTAGTGTGGTATGGTAGACCTACATCTGGGTCTAGTCTGGTGTGGTAGACCTACACCTGGGTCTAGTCTGGTATGGTAGACCTACATCTGGGTCTAGTGTGGTGTGGTGGATTTACACCTGGGTCTAGTCTGGTGTGGTAGACCTATACCTGGGTCTAGTCTGGTAGACCTACACCTGAGTTTAGTCTGGTGTGGTAGACCTACACCTGGGGTCTTGTCTGGTGCGGTAGACCTACAGCTGAGTCTAGTCTGGTGTGGTAGACCTACACCTGGGTCTAGTCTGGTATGGCAGACCTACATCTGGGTCTAGTGTGGTGTGGTAGACTTACACCTGGGTCTAGTCTGGTGTGGTAGACCTACACCTGGGGTCTTGTCTGGTGCGGTAGACCTACACCTGAGTCTAGTCTGGTGTGGTAGACCTACACCTGGGTCTAGTCTGGTATGGTAGACCTACATCTGGGTCTAGTGTGGTGTG
>JAQQZY010000005.1:51736367-51749943 GCA_030068375.1 Ostorhinchus rueppellii
GATGACTACGTCACATCGTTGAGATCCCGCCCAGCGACTCCGATTGGCCGTACACATTTCAAGTTTTAGCAGAAGAGTGCTGTCGAAGAGTTTCCAGACCCCAGTGTGTGCTCACGAAGTTGACGAAGTTGAGCGGAAACACACGAGGGGTCTGCGGATTCGCCAGGCTATAAGATTATACAGGTTCAAGAATTTCTTTGATTAACAAAAACATCCCATTTTCCCCAATATATTTTTTTTTTAGATTTGTCAGCAATGAGTCTTAATGCATTTGATGGCATTATTACTATTTATTTTACTGTATTAAGGCCATGGTGGGCAAGATGTTTTTCCCCAGGGGGCCACAGTGAGTTGGTTAAAGCAACTGAAAAGCTACAATTAAAATGAACTTGAACAAAATGAAGCATATAGTACCCAGTGATGTGAAACAATATGACAGTTTGCTTTACCTAAACACTACTTCCTTGTTTGTTTTAAATTACAGTAGTTTACAAAAAATGTTGCTTTTAACAGCTGAATATTACGGCTTAGATCCGGTATGTCAAACTTATTTTAGTTCAGGGGCCACAAACATATACATTTGATCTGCAGTGGGATAGACAAGTAAAAGGATAGTTAGATAGATAGATATTTTATTATTTACTTAATTAATTAATTAATTAATTAATTAATTAATTAATTAATACCATAATAACTGAAAAATACACTTGTACATTATAATGTACAGATCACAGTGGATCTACAAATACACTAAATATTGAGGAACAGGCAGAATATGGATACAATTCTGCTTAATTTAGGTTGTTCATGGTTAAGATTATTCAAGTTTTTGCGAAAATGTAAACATTTTTATTATGTAATTTTACCTTTTTCACATGTAAACAAAGACAAAAAAATCTGGGGTTGTCATCAGTTCTGTTATGCTGTTCTTTTACTGGTCTGATCCACTTGAGATTGAATCAGTCTGTATGTGGAACCTGAACTAAATTAATTTTAAACACCCTTGACTATTAATTCCTTCAGTGAAACTTTTGCATTTCACAAATTCATCCCACGAGTGGACCCTTTGATGGGCTGGTTTTGGCCCCTGGGCTGCATGTTTGACACCCCTGGCTTTCATAATTCCTTTAAAGGCATCACTAGCTTTTAAATGATCCCATATTTTGCTTTTGCCTGATGCGTTCCTCTAATGTCTATACTGTAAGCACAGACAGGTTTCCAAAAAGTTACCATCACAAATCACTTTTCCATTAGGCTGATGCGCAAAACTTTACAGATATTTACTAAATGTCGGAAAAACAGAAGTGTGTAATGTCGGTTTTTCCATTAAATCACAAATGCAATGATTTGTCTATTTATTATTACAAAATGATATGAGAAGTCATTCTATAAACATGACGATGAATGTAAATATTGTGTTTATTTACAGATATATTCTTTATTATTATATATTAGCCTCTATCTGGTACTAAATTATTAAATTATTCAGTTTCCTGGTGTATCCTCACATACTGCACCATGTTTCTGTTCAAACTCTTCTTCTCTTGTTGTAACGTCTGTCTACATCTGTTTTTTTTTTTGTTTTTTTTATTCAGATGACTATTTGTGAAAAAAGGTCTTTCCATTGCAGTTTTGCGTAATATAACAATTTTGCTATACCTGAAAAAACACGTCTTGCCAGCGCAAAAACTTTTAATCAAAAAACAAGAGTTGTGGTGAAAATTTAGTTTTTCAATTATGTAAATTTTTATGTTCAAGTTATATTTGTGATAGTTGAGGGTCAATGGAGAAGTGTCTACAGAAATACTTGCTCTGCTTCATCAGTTTGTGCAACAGTTTCAATTAATCGAATGTTATTTATGTATATAGCACCAAATCATAACAAATGTTATCTCATGACTCTTTACATGTAGAGCTGGTCAAATATAGACCCTCAAGCCAATTTACACAAACCAATAGAATCCTCCAGGAGCAAACACTAGTAAACAGTAACACATACAACATATGGTGCAAACACATGTGTGTTTGCACCATAGTGACTGATAATGGCACTTCTCCTTGTTCTTCATTTTCAGACTCATGTGAGGGCATGGCTAGATTCCGTATCTTGTCTGAATCTGGAGAGCAGCCTGGAGGGTTTCAGCCATGGAGTCAGTCGCCATCCAAACACCGCAGACTCAGTCACTTCTGGAACCACAGACAGATTGCCCCTTTTCCTGCAGGACCAGGGTACAATGAGTAACACCAGGGAGCTTCTTGAAAAAGTACAGGTCAGTTGAGTAGGACAAGACTGAAAATGGAAGAGTATATTTTCAGGTTTCCAGGTCCTCAGAGTTTACAGAGAAGGGAACTGGGCTTTGTTGGTTGTCTTTAAACTCCTAAGCCAAGTTCAGACAGGCTGAAAACCTGCAATTATTTACAAATGTCTGGTCGGCAAAATGATGAAAACTGGAATTATGAAATCGGATCAATGCAACGACATGTGATGGTGCATCATTGCCACATCAACACGTCTCTGGATGTCAGTTGTAACTCCTGGATTTTCATGGCTTTCTGGATATATTTTGTTGTACACATTGTTCACCACAGCTGCATTTTGGTATCGAAGAAATGGTGAAAACAAAACAAAAAATATGAGAAGTTACCACATTTTTCTCATTTGTTTCCGTAATAGTACTGTTATTTACAGGGTTCCTGCGGGGTTTTAAAAAGTCGTAAAAGTTGTCCTTGTTTTATTTTATTGTATTTTATTTTATTTTATTTTTGTTGAGGAATAATAGAATACTTACACTCACAGAAGTAAATGTTCCTGTTCTGTTTTTTTTTTTTTAAAGTATAAGCACATACACATATAAACACATATTTACATTTATACACACACACACATATATATATACACACATATATCCATTCATACAAAAACAACAAATAAAAGAGCGCTCTAATTAGAGTGTAAAAAATAAATAAATAAAATTGAATAAAATCAATGTGAAATGAAATAAACAAAATGCCTATTTTATGGCCACTGTGGCCATGAAATAGGCATTAAATTCTGTTCAGAGTCTTAAAACGGTCTTAAATTTGACTGTAGAGACCTGTAGGAACCATGCAGTAGTAGTTCTGTTATGTAAAGAAGCTGTTGTTCTAGTAAGCAGCCACCGTATGATCCCTATAGACAAAATCTGACAGGGGTTCAGAGGATAGAACACACCGCCACCGCTGAGCTGCTTCTGACTCCACCACCTGCTTTGAGTTGAGCTGTAACGGCTGCTTCACCTGCAGTGTTCTGAAACTCTATCATGTTGTGAGACTTGGTTATGAGCTTGGCTGTAGGACTGACATTTCCAGAAATCAAAACAAAAGGAAGGTCACATGTCTGTCTTTCCTCGTCCTCAGGTTATTGTTGTTGATGTAATTAAACTCAATAAGAAGGTGTCATGACTTCTGCAGGAGTGGTCTGTCGTAACACTGTTCAACCTGCTGGTGTTTGTCTTCTGGTAGAGCGTCTTTGAGGATGACTCCGATCTGGATGGTGTCCCTGCTGGTTCCCATGTGGAGGACGGCGGCCATCTGGAGTTCGCCTCTATGTTCGACACTCTCCATGCACTGGACACATTCACTGACTCTCAACTTCTTCCCAGTCCAGATTTTGAACAACACGTCATGTTGTCAGACAGGAATGTTCCTTTACTCCCTCATGAATTTGAAAAGATACAAAGTAAGCTGTTGACTGCCTGGGCTTTTGCTCTGTCTCTGGGAACCTGCATAGAACATAGAACTCATCTGCTGAAGCACATGCTCACCTGCGCGGTTCGATTCGCTGCTTTACTCCATTTGATTCCCAGCTCCACTGTCCACACAGGAGAAGCTTCTACTTCCCTTCTACACTTTCTCAAAACACTTCTGCGTTTCCTTCCTTGGAATGGTGCTCACTCAGATGGATCTCAGTGCATTGGGCTTTTGATAGAGTTCAGTAGACGCCTGGTACGCCTGGTGCTGACCCCGGACCCTGAGTCCTACCACAGCGGTCACTGTCAGCCGTCCTCTCACAGTCTGTCTGCGGCCGTCCATATTCTTCAGCTAGTCTCTGACTCTCTTGACCACACCTACAGCCTGCAGCAAAGACAGCTCTGGTGTCCTGTCCCAAATGAAGCTCGTTCTCAGTTACCACAGCCCTCGCCTTCAGATTTATACCACTTACCTCTGCTTCAAACCAGTCCACAGGAGAAACCCCACATAGAACATCAGACATGGCCTGCTGTCCTGAAACCATCCAGCAGGTACAAACACTTTCTGAGTCGTATGTAATTTAGTTATTTGACATCAGTCTGAGGGCAGCTGTATTTAATTTTTTTCCTCCTCTGGTCCAGGTTATACGGAGTCTGGAGGTATGTGTACTTGGTCACTCAGCAGTACATGGAGGAACTGAAAAATGTTGATGGTTGTGACAGCTGGGAGGCCGAACATCAGCAGATATCCACCATCATGTCAGAGATCCAGGTTGCTCTGCAGACTACGGGGGAAAGGCTGGAGGAGGGTTCTACACTCCTGGATTACACAGGTCAGAACAACAAAAAAAAAGAAAACAGAAAAAAAGTCCAAAATACAAGTGTATGTTCAGAAGAAGATGAACACCACCGTTAACTGCACCTGGTGTTCATCTTGGTAGGCGTCGCATAATAAACATTGGTCTTTAGAATAGTGTTAGGCTGAATCCCAATTCACCCATTGGCCCCTCCCCCTCCATTTTGCGAGTCCACGTGAAGGGGTAGTGCTGTCCCAATTCTCAACTAGAAAAGCACTCAGAGTGCAGACCTCCGCCCCCTTGTGGCCGGCTGAAGTTGCTGCAGCGAACGAACGAATGAATGAACACACGAACGAACACACACACAAACTCGGGCGATCACATAACCTCCTGGGCGGAGGTAATTAGACAGAGGGGAAGAGCTAAGGTGAAGGGCAGTATATCCCTCGAAACTGAGATTTTCCAGGACCACACAACAAACGAAGGGGTAGGAGGAGTTTCACACATTCTGTTTGGATCATTGGCAGATGGAAGCAGTGATAAAAGAAACACACAAATGTAAGGAGTTTCTTTGTAAACAACTTAATAATTTGATCGACCATTTAATGCCGTTTCTGGGTGTTATAGATCACATTTCTGTGGTTTATAGTTGATAGACGTGTTAAGGCTAAGGGGTGAATTGGAATTGGGCCTTAGAGTAGTGATTATTGACAGGTGCCTCTTCCTTTTTATTCATTTGTTTATCTGTTTGTTTGTTTTACCTTAACTTGATCAAAACATTGAAAAAAGTAAACAATAAAAAAGCAGAAAAAAGAACATGCACAACTTAAAAAGTAGAAAAAGGTTGTTTACTTACTTTGTAAATGTTCAGTGTGCACCATGAGGTCTCTGATATTTTCACATATTTTAATGCACATCTTTGAAAATGATCATTAGACCGGGACACATTTGGTCCAATCCTTTTTTTTTTTCAATACTGTGAAGTGTGATGTATTTACTAATGTTGTTTCCACTCTCCTCAGGCGAACATCTTTTTCTGTGTGGATTTTACTCAAAAAGTGCTGAAATGTGGCAAAGACAAATCTGGGAAGAGAGCAAAAACAGTATGTATCTTGGCTTTTTACCACAACACCGCGTTCACATGGAAGCTGTGGTCTTTAACCATGTGATGATTTGATGTTCTCTCTGTTAGGCTGTGATCACAGTGTGTTTCAGGAGAAACGGCTTTGTCTGGCTCTCCTGTATAGTCTCTTGTCCCAGTACCACCTGAGAGAAGCCCAAGAGCTGGGAGACCACATGGCCCATCTAATACTGCAAAGGGCCCAAGACCAGGACTTGATAAGAGGTCAGAGTCAGTAATTATTACACTTTGGATAAGCTTTTCATGTATCGGTGTTGTATTGGATCAGTTAGCCCAATTAAAAACAGTTTTTCTACTTATCATTGCATTCTGACTAAAAGGTAGACCTGCATAGTTTAAAGAAAAAGCCATTCATTCATTCATTTTGTGTCCATTGAAGGGTTTAGAGGCTACTGGAGTCTATCCCAGCTACTATTGAGTGAAGACGGAGTACACTCTGTACTCGTCATCACAGCGCTGGCATTTAGAGACAAACAATCACTCACTGTTACATTCACACCTACTGGCCATTTAGTCACCAGTTAACCAACTAAGCATGGAGAATATACTCAGACTTTTGGAACAAAAGTCATTTTACTTAATTTTGTCCATGTCATTGAATCCAAAAATATCCTCAGACACACCAGACCTTTTGCAATTAGATAATTGGACTTACTGACCTTTTGAGTGGAATTTGATCAAATGTGTAAGTCTAATGAGATGTTGGAGTGATGGGAGCCTGAACTTTATACATCACTTCCTATTAAACTGCTTCCGTCATCATTAGTCGGGCTCAGGCCAAGGCTCCAGGTCTTTTGTACAAACTCCACACTTGTATAAAAGAAATGGGGTTTTTTTGTTGTTTTTTTTTTTTTTTTGTGCTACACTCATTTACCACATATGTTATAAATGAGCTCATTTAGAACTAAAATGGTTCATTACAAACTGTTCTGCCCTTGAGTTTGAACTGTCTTCTCTTCTTGTTTGTAAATCCTTCTTATTTTGTATTATGCATGTACTTTATTGTAAAAGCACTTTTGACGCAACTGAAAATAAGTCTACACCCTGATGCAGTCATTGAAATTTAAGTAAAAGTTAACTGAATTAAAAACGTTTTAAAAGCTTTTTTTTTTTTTTTTTTTAATATTTTGGGGTTTGTCAGACATTTCCCTAGGATGTAGATGTTCTGTTAGATTGAGGCTGAAGGACTATGAAGTCCACCCACCACTTGCTCATGATCAGTGTCAGAGTGGAGTCCATCAGGGTTTTGTTCTCCTCTCTGCCTGTTCTTTCTGCAGACGAGCCTCCTCTGTGCTCGTGGCTGCCTGCGGACCTCCACACTGACACGGCCTGTGCAGTGGTTCAGACCCTGGGAAGATTCATGGCTTCTTACTTCGCCAACCAACCCCTTTACATCCTGCCACCACACAGTGTGGATGTCCTCCCTCCTTTACATGTTCCTCATGGTTTGTTTCATATTGTAATTTTTCTTTGCAATAGATAACGTCTCCACAGAGTTTACTGAGCTGCTGTTTCATAATTTGAGTTTTCTCAGCTCCTAGTGTTGGCCGTTTGGTTCCTCTGTGCCAAGAGGAGGTGGCTCGAGCAGTTCGACAGCAGCAGCTCTCAGAAATATGGACCGTGGAATATGCACAGGACCTGCTGCTGCTGGGGGGTCTGCTCCCAGAGACTGTGTGGTTGGCTTACCATGTTGGGGACTGGAGGACAGCGGTCTCTCTGAGCCTCGCATATACAAGCTACTGCACTCAGCTGTTCGACTTCACCCGGTTAGTATGAGAACCTAGTGTGGGGGTTACCATAGTGGGGTACCCGTACCCCCAGTGGCACTTAGAAGAAGCCCAGGGGGTACTGGAATTGTTTTAGTAAATATACATTAAATAAGTCATCATGTGCCGAATACAAAATAAATAAATAGAATTAATGCTGAAATAAAAAACACAATAAATACATTCATATAATAGTTTTATTGTCAATCATCTTGTTGAAGCTTTGGTAACATTTGAAGAAGATTTATATTGAATGTTATTCCAAATGATAAGGAATTATTTTTGGTTGATGAAAAGTTGATTTATTAATTAATAACCAATTTATTTATTTATTTTTGTCATCAGTGACAGAGGGCACTTTTCAGTTTATATTTGCACAAAGTTTACTTAAAAAATGTGTTCATACACACATATATATACTACAGTTAAATTTTTTTTTTTTGTTTACACAGTTTTGAAAGTAGAAACACCTTTGGCACAGGAACACATTTGAGCCAATTCTTTTCAATCAAAAATACTGAAGCATGAATTGGGGGTACTTGGATAAAAAACATATTTTAGGGGTACTCCACTGTAAAAAGGCTATTTCAGGGGTACTCTGCTGTAAAAAGTTGGAGAACCACTGACCTAATGTATATTCATGGTAGATGTTTCCTGCTGTCAGCAGAATCCAGAATCCACTGATACAGTATGTTTGCGAAATATTCACGTTTGTTTTTCTTCGTGAATTATGTCAGTAAGTGTTGTGCATGTTTATGACAGTCTCAGGAGAAGAGAGTTCCACCTCCCGACAGCTTTAGAACCAGCGAGCCTTTTTAAGGAGGGGCTGGAGTGTCTTCTCAGCAGTAAGGAGGGTTCCCACGAGCACAAAGAACAGGATGGTGACAAGAGCTTCACAGGTTTGAAACATTTGACAGCTATACGCCCACTGCCCAGCACACGCATTTAGATTTAAATTCACCTGGTGTTATGTTTCAACGTTTGTAACCAGATCCTTTAGAAGGAGAGGACTGGGACTTGCTACTGGTTTCCATTCAGGAGCTTCTGAAGGCTTCGGTCATGGCTGCAGTGGATGTTTTGTCTTCCCCCTTGTCGTCTTTACTGGATACGGCCAAAGACTTGTGTGCTTCCTTGACCGCCATTGTGCCGGGTGGATTGTATCTGCCTTCCCCACCTCTTTATTGTCCTCAGCCTTCTCCAAACACACAGGTACTTGTAGTAAAAGATGTATGATCACGTACAAACTCTGTTCCAGTTTAAAGACTGTGAACCTTGTATTTAGGATCCAGTCGGGACATTAGTGCAGTTTACAGAGGTTGCATCTCGCCATGAAGTTTCTGGAGTCCTGCGGAGGTTACTCTTACTCCTGAGATCTGCTCGTTGCTGCCTTCCTGCAGCTCAGTGGTACATCAGCCAACTGCGCCGCGTCCGACACCTTCTACACAAGGTACTTCTTCCAATATACTGTTGCATGTTTAGTTTTTAACTGACTTCTACCGGTTTGAGATTTCATTTCAGCCATTTCTATATCTGGATAAATAAGACAAAAATATGGAAACTAGAAGTGTGAGAGATCAAACAGGAAATCAGCAAGGAAACTGTATTCAAAATTTCCAAATGGGGTTTTATTTACCCAACAAAAGTTCAAAAGTCTTACAAATCAAATTTACAAAGATTCAGGCCTATGAAAGAAGTCAAAATAACATAACTGTCATAATATAAGCATAACTGAAACATGAATTGGTATATCTGAATATTCTATTAGATATACCTGGTCTGAAAAACTTCTGTAAATTGTAATTTTTGGTCTTTGAAAGCATAGAATATTCAAACTCAGTTGTGTAGTAGAAGTACCACATCATGTAAAACAACACAATGATATGACAACGTTTTCAGATTAAGAAGAAGTATTCCTATCCAGGAGTTCCAGAAGAAGAAAAGGCCTTCCCAGAGGCTCTGATGAAGTTTATCGGCAAGGGGGGGTTCTTCAGACGGGGACCGAATAAAGACAGTCAGCTGGACGGTCATTCTGGCACCACTCAGGCTATAAGTAAGATATGATGGAAGGAAAGAGAATATGAGCAAATGTAGTTTAACACCACTAGAGTGGGAACGTGAGAATGTGAGAGCGAATGAATAATGGATCATTTATGTAAAGTGCTTTGGGTGTCTAGAAAAGCAAAAGTCTAATCCATCATTATTATTACTATTATTATTATTATTGTCGTTATTATTATTATTATTATTATTATTATTATTATTATTATTATTATTATTATTATTATATGAACCCTTTGAAATGTCTTAGTTTTATGCATGCCAAAAGGTGGATTGTCTTTTTTGAAGCCATTCTGTTTCATACTTTTAGGTAGTGAGCCATGCAGCTGTGATTTACATGGACAATTTTCCCTTTTTTTTTTTTTTTCAAAATTTCACTTCGCGTGCCGTCAAGAAAACAAGTGGACACCCTGATTTTTTATTTTTTTTTGCACACCCAAAACTCTGATTTCTGCCTAAAATTGTGTTTCCCATAACACTTATTTACTGCTGTACGGCATTTTTCTGTCAAGTATGTTTCAGGGAGCTGTGTGGTTTATGCTGGATGCTTCACGTCCGAGATCAGCTCTCTATTTCATGTCGGAAGTACCAGGCAGCCAGGCAGCACGACAAAGACCTACAGGTATTTAAATATGTCTTCATGGTTTAGGTCAGAGGGGTCAAACATGTGGCCCCCCAAAGGTTCCAATCCGGCCCCTGGGATGACTTTCCAAAGTGCATAAATTCCACAGTCCAGGCTGTGGAAGGGATTTTAGTTTTTGTTCCACATCCAGACCAATATGATGGACAGTGAAATAAGAACAGAAGAACCTACAAATAAAAATAATAAGAATGACTCCAGATTTTATTCAGTTTGATGAAAATAATAATCAGACATTATGTCTATAAATAATAACAACTTCAAATGTTTGTCTTTGTTTTAGTGAAAAAAATCCCATTAAATGATGTAAATCTGTTCATTTCCAAACTCTCCTGAACCAATAAAATGTGAAGAACCTGAACAAATATGAACAACCTGAAATGTGGCCAGAACATTCAGCCCAGTTGGACCCATGTTCTGCTGTTCCTCAGTGTTTAGTGTCTTTGTAGATCTGATCCATAATGCACATGTACAAATGATAAACTGACGCACAAGACTGGTCCAATTCCACTGATTCATAGGAACAAATGTGCGTTTTTTCAGGTTATTTCACATGTGTTTTGTTTGGAGAGTTTATAAAAGTAAGTATTTTTATAATTTAATGTTTTTTTGCACTAAAACACAGACAAACATTTGGAGTTTTCATTATTTATAGGTCATTCTGTTGTTTTACTGGTCCGACCCACTGGAGATCAGATCAGACTGTATGTGGAACCTGACAGAACAGGAGTTTGAGAACCCTGGGTTTGGTGGTTATCAGACACTAGTGATCTGCTAAAATATTTTATTTATTTATTTATTTTTCCATTTAAAAAAAAATATGCAATTAGGGATGGGAATTGAGAACTGGTTCCCAGGAGCTTGATTCCTTGGTATCCTTTGCCTGCTTAACGATTCTTCTTATCGATTCTGCCTTCGTTGCACATGTACGATGACGTTGTGCGTACGCTGCATTGTTTTGGTCAGAATGTAGTCAACATGGTGTCAAGGCACAACCGGTCTAAACAGATGACACCAGGTCCACTTGGAACACTGTCAAAGCTTCCATTTCTTCTAAAGGGTGGAATCCCTCCAATCTGCTCCAACATTTGTCCATATGTGATTCATTTGATTCACTACTTAGCGGCTTAGCTAACGGCAGGACATCATCTGTGCCCAGTTCTGGCTCCAGTGAAGGGAACAAATGTTGTATCCCCTCAAATACAAGTTTCTGAAGGCAGGAGAAAGGAAATGAGATGAACAACAATGGGAGACAGTGAGTGATTTTTTTTTTTCCAGGGGGATGACACTGTTCATCCCAAAAGTCCACCGATCAATAAGAGGAGGGCAGGCAGACTTCCATGACACCGCAGTACACTTCTTGGGTACACATAGAGCAACTTCCATACATTTGAGTTGTCCTGCTGAATGTTTTGGCATATCTGTGTCCTGCAGATTCCCAGTAATTCAGAAGTGAGATCTACTTGTGTCGACGCTCTCCGCTGGGCATGCCGTTACATGCCTTTCTCTCGTTTCCTTAACGCTGAAGAAATCTGTCAGGATATGGTGCTCAGCCTTGTGTCAGAGCTACCACCCGTCTCTATGGTAACATGAGCTTTTCCTTTGTTTATTACAGTAAAATAAGTGACCCTGAGTGAATTTGCTCCTCATGGCTGGTTCTTCTTCACAGGTGGCCGACACGGTAGCGCAGGTGTTCCCAGAGGAGGAGGAGTCTGTGAGAGTCCCACTGAGGGAGAAGTATAACTCAGTACTGCAGACGCTACGACAGTGTGACGTCCTGGGTAAAAAGAACTGTTCAGCAAGTTACTTTCAAAATGTATCAGCTCTGTTTTGGTTACTGGCCATCTTCTTTTCTTAAAAGCATTTAGTGCATTTTTTTTTTTCAACTTTTTATTGGATTTTGCAATGGAGAATTTACATGTTTTACATTCACACACATAGAACATTTTACAATATTGTTTTTCTGTATTCCTTTTCTTGTCAGAAAAGAACAAAGCAATCTATCTGTACAGTTGTTTTTCTGTATGTTTCTGGTGTCTTCATTTCTTTATTTTTTTATCCCCCCTTTCTGAAAAAAAAAAAAAGTTAAAAATAAATTAATTAATTAAATGCTGCTACTACTACTGTTACTACTACTACTACTACTACTACACTAACATAGTAGCTAAACAGTGGATGTCATGATTTGTTCCTTTTGAGTGTTTATAAAGTCCATCCATGGTTTCCAGCATTCCTCACATTTGTCATGTTCAAGTCTCAGTGCAAACGTGACTTTTTCCATCAGGGAAATTTCTTTCACAACTTCTGTCTAATCTTCTAACATAGGTAGTTTGTCAGTTATCAGTTTTCCAGTGATTACATTCAACAGATGTCTTTTACTAAATCCTTTTATGGGTCAAAACATGGTATTTGAGATCTCTGACAGGACATTTTGGAGACAGTTTGACAGATTAGTTGTCGCTAAATGACCCACTTTTTACTTTTAAATTCATTTTTGCTTTAATTGGACCATAAGGGATTATCCAAAACAAGGAGCTACTTTATATTGAAATAAATGTTGGAATGACAGTCAATAAAATTTCCTCCTGTCTTTGACCCTTATACAGTCTGGGTGTTTGCCTAAGAACGTAGTTTTGAAATTGAAAGGAAACCTTGCCTCAATCACTTTATCAATGCTTCTTTTTTTCTCCCAATAAACAGACAATTTAGGACAGCTCCAAGAAGCATGTAGTGCATTTTAAATGTCACTCTCATACCGTCTGTTTTCCAGAGGAGGAAAATGAAGAAGGAAATGAGTCGATGATGATTCTGATTGAGGACAAACTCAGGCAGAGGAGAAAACATCTGAGGCGTTTGCAGAGGCACCTCGGCCCCCTTGAGCTCCACTTGTGGGAGAAAGAAATGGAAGAGGATGATTGGGGAAGTAAACACAGCATGGCCATGCTCCGGCAGCTGTCCCTGGGTACCAGTCTGAGCACCAGCACCTTAACGGACTGTGGCTTCCCTCCTGTGTACAGTGATGGAGACACAATAGAAAATATTTCAGACACACCAGTTTCTCCCAAGCAGCAAAAAAGACCCATGACCAGGTACGCAGGTTTCCTAAAGTAGAACATACAGATCTGCACAATGTTGGAAATAACAGTATTTCAATCTTCTTTCTGTGATGTAGGCTACAGTTTGGAAACACCTCCAATTAAAGCTGCACGATAGCGGCAAAACTTGCTATATATGATATGGATGTACAGCACTGCGATAACAATAATACTGTGATATTTCTCGTTCACCTAAAGAAATACCAATTTGACGTCAGAAAAATGTTCCTTAACAATGTTCAAATGAGCCAATTGTTTGTATGTGAATCAATTGTTTAGAATTTCAGACCAAATACTGAACTACTACAATCAGTTCCACAATTGTGTCCATAAACCTGCTGATGCTGCTAC
>JAQQZY010000005.1:51750043-51767297 GCA_030068375.1 Ostorhinchus rueppellii
AAAACCACTGTGGTACCCCATGGTGTGGAAAACAGAAAGTTCACACAAAGAAAAGAAGAGACATTAGTGCACGGCTTCGACACAGAAATATTACACACTCTGTTATCGTGATAACAACATTTTTGTGATGTATTGTACAGCCCTACCTCCAATCAGATCTGTCTTCATTTATCTTACTCCACTGTCCTTCCATCAGAATCTGTTCATGCAGTTCTCTCAGTTGCAGACTTTTTAGTTGAGTGTCTTTTACTTTTTTCATTATCTGACCTCAACCCTTTCATGCATGAATTATGAGAACCTTAATCAAGAAATTTTTTTGCTGTTTTTATTCATCTTTAGAAAAAAAACCCCAATGTGATTTGAAATTTCTTTTCATGAGTTGAGTTTTTTTTATGGAACTGCAAAAAAAAGCCCGATCGGATGGATAGCAATACGTTTGATTTGAAGCAAAGAAACATGTATTTACTGATAAACTCTGTGAAAACTTTGAAATGAGAACATTTTTAATGCTGCTAATCTGATATTTTCTCATATTTTAACTTCCTCTACAAGTAGTTATTACTCACTTCATGGAGATAATATGTAAAACAAACAAACATAAATAAATAAAATTTAATTATAAAAAAACTGTTAATTACAGTCTAATAACAATCAACAATTGACACTCAAACATGTTACTGCAGATCAGGTTTATCAAAAACAGCAAAGTTACAGTAATGGTATGAATTGCAGTGTATGGGATGGTGCATACGTGTCGACTGTATCAGCTGATATGGAACTAAAACAACAAAATCCATGAGTATATAAGAGAACAGCTGTAGAATAGATATCCACTGTAGTGACCACTGCATGAAAGGGTTAAGTCCAAGTGGGTATTTACCCCTGGATGGACCGAATGATGACCTCAGATAAAGGAGCCATCCCATAATTAATGACTTTATGATCAAATATCGGGTTCAAAAATAGGACCCAAATTTGGACATTTAATGTGCCTAGGTGTCAGTGCATTAGATGTGTAAACGTGTGTAAATGCTCTTCTACAGACTCTAAATACAGACACTGGGTTCAATGTGTCCATCCTACTGGTATTTTTAATCCACACATGTGGCTTTGGCATCAATCTACGGCTCATTCCAGGTTTGGGCTGGAACCCATCGTGTCCACTCGTGTTACATGCAAAACCTGAACATTTAAACACTGTTTAAACACTGTTATTTTGCAACAGCAGTCATTTTTGTCAAACACTCTGCTTTGGATATTTACTTAAATTCCCAAAATGCACCTGTGACAGAACAAAGAGATTTAAAAAAAAAAAAAATAGCAGTGCTTAATTTTTGTGTTCTTCTTACTGTTACATGCAGATTTTTCTATAAAAGTAATTTAAAATATGATTTATCTGAAAAATATTTTCTTTTTTATCTCAGTAAATATACTTTTTTTTTTTTTTTAACCTAAAGTGTTTCCAAACTTACTTCATAAAATTCATCTACGTCTGGTTTGAATTCTTAGCTGCTCTGTCCTGTTTTTAGGACCAGTTTCAGAGAAAACACCCAAATGTAAAAACACCATAGATAGCTGAGAATAGCTGTATGACCACTCACTCACCTGCTGAGTTGGACTTTCTGAGCTTGTGTTTTTTAAATAAATGCTCCAGTGAAGTTTGGTTCTGGTCAGTGTGTTACAAATAAAACCGATCCAGAACCGTGCATGTCCACTGATGTGCATTTTATGTTGTGAGCTGTGTGTGTCATTGAAGGTGTACTGCGCTTTTTTTTTTAACACTTTCTTTTTATTGATTCATTTTAAGAACATGAAACAGATATGGACATACAGAAGGAAGAAAAAAGAAAAAAAAGAGGAAATAACTCACTCAAAAGAAACAGAACACAGTGGATTGCCTTGTCTCTACAGTTTGCTCCAGTGTTGTTATCAATAAGATCGTCCTTGTACTGTGCATTTTTGTAATGTGGCTGATTTGTTGTTATTTTCAGAGGCAAAAAAGCTAAAATGCTACACAGAGGAGATGCACAGAACGTCACTGTTAGGATTGAGAGTGTCATTAAGGAAGAGAGTCACTCGGGTGATACTAAAGACAACGACAGCCACCTGAAGTTGAAGCAGCCGTCTCTACCAGTTGTTGGCACCTGGGAGTTTGAGCTGGAGGATGAAGAGTACCTGAACTTCTTACAAGTCTTCCTCAGCTATGTTCTGGAGAAGGATTTTGCTGATGGAGTGAACACAAGCAATGAATTTCCTTTGCTGAAGGACTTTTCCCTCAAGTTGAGGGAGAGGGAGCTGCATTCTCTCACCTTTGATGTTCTCACAACTATGCATCGACGGCAGAGGGATAAACACCACGAATCCAGAAGGAAGTTCACCAAAGAGCCTCCGGTGTTCAGGGCCGGGTGCTGCTTCAGGCAAATGAAACATGGTCCAACTCCGCTAACTTCCTCCATCTTAAGTGACGCCTACATATCCAGAGGTAGCCTGTCTGTGGATTTTCTTTCTGAGCTAAAGGCAGGTGGCCAAAAAGGTCTGTTTGCCCCCCAAAAGCACAGCAGTGGGTTTTTACACCACAGAACAAAGCCAAGCCACTCCAGCTCAAAGACCAGCCCTATTCGGAGTGCTCTTTCTACAGAGCAGTCGTCTGCCTGCTGGTTTGGGTCCTCAGCTTCAGTAGATTCTATGATGGACCTACAGCAGGGCCTGGATCCAAAACTAGACGCTCAGTTTCCAGAGCTGGGCCGGCTGCTGGAGTGGACGGTCCGCTGGGCTGACAGAAGGGGCCCACTGGGACACCATGGCAAAAGGAGGGAGAGGGGAGAAGGGTCAGCCGATGGAGTAGTGCTCCGTGTCAGAGCGTCCGTGCCTGCCGTTCTTACATCCCTCAGTTTGACGGAGCGCAGGTACTCGGCTCTGTTCAGAACAGACCGCTACACTGCCCACATCCAAGTCCCACAAACACAGTGGATCATAGCCCCTGTGCTGCAACCAGCGGGGGAGGGGAACCTGGAACGAGAGAGCGCTGTTGACAGATGCCACGCTGAATCCACCAACACTCCCATCACTGTTCATGATCACAGTCCACAAGCAGAAGGTTCCATGTGAGTACAACCTGCTTTAGTTACAACAGCAAAATAACAGGCGTTTGTTTGATTTCACACACACTGGTTGTCAAACTGGCCACTCTCGGACAATTTTTGCTCTTAAGACTACGGCCCCATCCCAATTCACCCCTTGGTCCTCCCCCTGAAACAGAGCTGCGAGGAGTAGGGGTTGAAACATTCCTTTATGAAATGGTCCAACCCTTCCAGACCTGTTCTGTCATCAGCAGTAATCAACGCCACAATAAGCAGATGCCACAGCTATTTCCTACAGAATTCCCCGTGTCGTCAGCAGCTGGAACCGTCTGTGTTCCATTGGCTTTGTTCATGTTTTTACATCTTATTAACTATAAACCACAGAAATGCATCTATAACGCATTGAAACGACATTAAACGTACGATCAAATGATGATGTTGTCTACGAAGAAAGTACTTACATTTGTGTGTTTCTTTCATCACTGCTGCATGTTTTGTCTGTGTTTACTTCCGTCTGCCAATGATCCAAACAGAATTATGGGAAACTCCTCCTACCCCTCCGTTAATAGTGTGATCCTGGAAAATCTCAATTTCAAATTTCAAGGCCTACACAGCCCTTCACCTTAGCCCCTCCTCTCCGTCTAATTGAGAATTGGGACAACACTACCCCTTCATGTGAACACGCAAAACAGAGTGGTAGGGGTAAGGGGGAGGGGCCAAGGGGTGAATTGGGATTCAGACTAGATCTTTTCTATTTGCTGCCTTTGGACCAAATCATGATTCTGATCAGATGTTAAAATGTATTACATGTTAAAATCACAACATCAAATACAGTGTGGTCATACTGTTCAACTTTTTCTGATTTGGGTTCTGCAGTGTGTCTGAAGTAGATGAACAGGCCGTCCCTACAACACACGTCCGTGATGAGAGTCAACAAACCTTTGAGATTCCGATAAGAACATCAAAAACACAACTACTACTTCTGGATGATTTAGATGTTACACCTGAAAAAGAAGGTTTGTCCCTACAATGGGGGTGTCCAAACCTGGTCTTCTATCCGACATGTTTTAGATATTTCCCTCTTCTAACACACTTGGTTCAGTTAATGATCAGCTCATCATCCAGCTCTGCAGATGCCTGATAATGATGTCATGGCTTCCAGGTGTGATGGAAGAGGGAAATACCTAAAACATTTAGGATACCAGCCCTTGAGGACCGGAGTTGAACACCCCTGTCCTACAGGATTTGTGTAACCGTTCTGAAGATGTAATCATCCATAACAGCCTTAACTGATATGTCTTAAAATGATCCTAGGCAAAAGCTGTCACAGTGATGTCCCTGAGGACTCATCTTCTGTTTCCAGTGGACACTCTTGCACACCTCAAACAGTAAATATTCAACAAATTATATTTTAGTTTTCAGTCAGTTCTGAAAGTTTCCAAAACACAAAAATGATTCTTTCTGTTTTTGCAGAGTTTAAAGCTTGCAGACCTCAACATCTCAGAAAATTTGACCGTCTCTGACCTTGTGTAAGTAATATATAAAGTGATTACAGCAGTCCTGCTACTGAATTTTATATTACTGTAATAACACAGTCATACTAAAAGTCTGTCATGATCTCATTTTATAGTGTCTGGTGATGAAAAGTTTTCTTTTTTGTCATCCTAGATACCAAAAAACCACAGCACATGGAGAGTTGCCTGCTGCTCAGCCTGAGCCTGTGGTTCCTGCAAGTTCTGATCCACCTGAGGTTCAGCTCTCCAACGTACCTACTGATTGTCCGAGCCTTGGTCCACACAGCTCCACAGCGGGTGGATCCCCCACAGTGCCTTCTGCCACTGATCAGCCCTCATGCAGTCCACAGGCTCCACAGATGAGACGTCTGGGTGAAGACTTATTCAGACTTGTCCAGGTAAGAACCCAGGAAATGAAAAGGTTACATATGACTGGTTCTAGAACTCAGTCTTCCATTCTGCTAAAGGTGAATGTACAGGTTTTAATGTCATTCAGCTGTATGTCCACACCAGAAGTATACCAACAAAAGGATTGTTCAACTGCTTTTAGAGTCATTTGAAGAACGATAACACTGAGAGGTCAATCAGAATGCATGTGAATGTACAAGGAAACATGTTCAACATGTCACATTAGGACTGAAAGTCACATTTGTCTGACTCTGATGAATAAGAATATGAATGAACAGGAAAACAGCTGACCCATTGGTATACATGTATACTGTCATTGTAACAACAGAAAGGCTTTATCCCTAAAGTGCTATACATAAAAGAATGTTATTTAAAAATGGATTAGATTTATATAGCACTTTTCTATGAACACATACTCAGAGCACTCGAACTCCATTACTCATTCACACTCTGGTGGTGGTAAACTATGTTTGTAGCCACCATTGAATGTTCATACACTAGTCTTAGTAGCAACACTGGAGGCAAGGAGAGTGAAGTGTCTTACCCAAGGACACAACAACACATGACTAGGACAGAGTGGGATTTGAACCGCCAACCCTTTGGTTATTGAACAACCTGCTCCACCTGCTGAACCACAGCTGCCAGTTTAATTAAATTGATCCACTTTTGTCAGACTGGACCTTGGTGGGGCACTGAAACACTAAATATGTTGCCTTTCTGTGAAAGGAAACACCTGTTGTTGCGGGCTTGTTTTTTTTTTTAACATCTAAGAGTTTGAACAAGGATGCAAAGTTTTTGGTCCAGTTTGTTTGACTTTCACATGTTTGATTTTGGACCTGTAATCCTATTGTCTTAATCTAACTGTAGTGATTTATAGACAACCCTGCATTTGATGCCAATATTTTGTTAGTTTCCCTAATTTAATCTTCCCCAGTTGGTTTGTCTTCTTTTCTGTGACAATAAACTTAAATTTACTGCTTTTGGTCCAAAACTTCAAACCTCCCAGAATGTATTTTCATCCTACACTTGCAAATATGGTCCCTATTAAAATGGATGGTCTGAAAGTCCATTCAGATTGATGTAGAGGCATAATTACAGTTCAATACAGTGTGTGTCTGGCCAAAGTGGATCAGTATTCATTTAAGACTCAGACACATCCTGTCCACAGAACATTATATACTATAAAATGTCATTGTTTCACTTCTTTATGTGACTGCCACTTGGCTCTGTCTTTTATTGCAGAATATCAACTACATAAGCCTGATGGAGGTTTTGGATACTTCATTTTCCAACCTACAACTTGCCCAGCAGAACTCCTCGTCGGCCCAGTCTCACGTGAACCCCTTAACCTCTAATGTTACTTCCCCTTATGCACGGAATTTCATCCCTCAGCTCAATTCTGTACCTTTTCAAACCAATGTGTCTGTGGGGCCTCAGACACAGACTAATGTTCCAAATTCAGGATCTGAGAAAATCCAGTTCAGTCAGGCGCCTTCGTGTACACATGTTTTCCAGCCTTCAGCTAGTTACCAGCATCACACCACAAGGAATCTCCCTCCAACTGGAAGTGATGCAAGTGCTCATTGTCAGGTACTGCTACAGCTGTTGTTTGTTTATAGCATGTTGTTTAAAGGTAAAATATGTAACATTTAAAAAAAAACAACAACATCAATATACGCATAGGTGATAATTCTCTTCACTCATCCATCCTGACCCTGTACCAGTGTGTGCTGCTGTATTTACCTGCACAGACCCTGCCCTCTGCCTGTATTTTCTATTTTGCTTTTGTTTGGGATGTTTCTAGGAATCGATCTTGTACTTGTAGACAATAACAGCATTACATGGTGTTGGCAGATCAGCATTATAATAAAGCGACTCCACTTCATTCTACTCTTCTCATTTACTGCAGTACTCTCTTGTGCTGTAGTTCTGTCTGAGAGACAGAACTCTGGGCAAAGCACACACACAGACATTTCTCAGCCAATTGCCCGTCTAATTCCTGTCTAATTTCCACTACGTAGAACCGACTTGACTCAACTCGGGTACCAGGTACTATTCCTGGAGACTGTTTCCATAACTGGACACTGCTGACTTTAGAGTACCTGGATGACATAGCGATGTGGTGTGTTACTTCTGTGTCGTCTTCTCAGAGTTACTGATAAACTCACTCGTGTGTTGTCTTGTCCAGCTCATGCTGATTTTTTATGTCGGCCACCAAAGACTGAATCTCCTCGACTGACCGTGGTGTAGTTTTGTGGGCTGTCATCATGTGGACTAACCTACCACTATATTTGCAGTCAACTTCCACATCTGTTTTTTGTAAAACGGTGGGTCACAGAGACAACTCTCTGCCTAATCAGTGGTCTGCAGTGTTTACACATCACATTTTAGTATCTGTTCCCCAGTCATGGAACTTTGGCGGAGGTGATACCAAAAAACTAGTACCAGGTACTTGATTCCAGGTCCTTTTTTCATGATGGAAACGCAAAAAAGTCGAGTCGAATTGGTACCAGGTAGTGGAAATGCAGCATAACGCACTGACTGAGTTCTGCAAATGCATGGATGTGGTCATTTTATTTTTGTTTTCTATTATTTATTTAACAGTTGGTTGGGTTTTACTTATGTGTTTAGTTGCTTGTTTCATTGTCACTGTTGACACTCAGACCTCTCCTGACATTTACTCTCTCCCGTTGGTTGAGGGGACTATTTACATAGAAGCAACAAATGTTACAAAGTTTATGTTTGATAAATATGCTGCAAAATCATTACAGTCATTTTAATACACTTCCTCTTATCCACAGGAAATGCAGCCACTTTCTGTTCAGGCAGAATCACCAGCAGTCCAGTTCAGGGAAAGCAGGAATTTAATCCCATGCTCCCAGGGGCTTCTTACCACCACAGACACCAGCCATGCAGTCCACAGTGTCCCTGCAGTAATTCCCTCTAATGACAGCATACAAAGTGACACTGTTCCTCTGGTCTCAGGCCTGAAATTGCTTCAGCTCCATCCACCTCGGTTGCCCCAGCAGAGTGCTTCACGCTGTTTTCCAATGCAGCAGACTCCCAGCCCTGCAGCTAAAGACTCCAGTCCATCCAAGCCAAACGTCAGTGGCCAAACTGGGACTTCAGTGCCAAGAAGACAACTTGATTTTCATGGAGACTCAACTCATAATCTCACTCCCAGGAGCTCACAGCTGCAGAATCACATGTCAGAGAGATCGAAGGCACAGGAGTTGCCACTCTTTTCTCCTGGTTTACTTGCTCATACACATTCAAATCCCCACAGACTCCGCCTTTTGCACTTTGAGCCTGATTCACGCAGCAACGTCATGTTTCCCAAACTCCCAACGCAGGCTTCCTTCAGGCCGTCGACTGCTATTGTACCTCTAATGGGAGGAACTCAAAAGATCAAGCTTCTTCACATAGAATCACAACCAAAAATGGTAACCAGTTAACATCAACCTTTAGAAACGATGATTATTGTCATTCATGTACACATTCAATCCTGAACAAAATCTGCTGACTGGGGAAACAATGACAAGAATTCCCATTTTGCAGTGATGGTAACCGTTGGTGACCAGGTGGTCAGAAAGAAAGAATTGGACTATGAGACAAAAATAAGAGAGTTGGTAATTTATTGTATTTTAACTCAAACAAGCTGTTCATCAGCTGATCCAAACTTTAAGACCATAGCCCTAAGCACCCAAAAACAGAACAAAAAGTATCAAATGACTCGTTAGTGAGTAGCCCATTCCATTCTTGTCAATCATTTAAAGAATTCATCAAGGCATACTTGATGCAAGCGTCTCCAGGAAGCTGGTGGGCATGTCTCCATGCCATGACGATGGTTTCATGAAGGGAAACTATGGTCTGGAACTGGCGTCTGTTTTTGCAAACGTCCCTTGTCATCTATCCCAAAGCATTTTCAGTTGGATTTAGATCAGAGGAACATGCAGGATGAGCCAAAAGAACAATGTTATTCCCCTGGAAAAGGTGCTTTTTTTCAGGGTTATGGTCTTAAACTTTTGATCAGCTGATGAACAGCCTGTTTGAGTTCAAATGCATTTTCAATAAATTGTCTACTCGCTTCTTTTTGTCTCTTGCTCCAGTTTTTTCTTCTTGGATTTTAAAGTTCTACTTACAACCTGGGTCCGATCCACCTTTGCAAAATGTGAGTTTTTTAATTGTTTTTGCTCATCTTAAGGTTTTATTCAGGGGTGTATTTGTCCCTGTCCACAGATGTGTCCCCCGGCAGCGTCTTCAGCCCAAATGGCTCGCCTCATCCCTCTAGAGGAGTTGGTGTATTCAGTGAAGAACACTCAGGAGGCTCGGTTACAGCTGCTTCAAGTAGAGCGTCCTTCTGGAAGCACTGAAACGACTGCTGCTCATTTGACCTCCAGCTCAAGCAAGAGGTGGCACATCTTTATTTACATGACATTGCTTTGTCATGTGTATACAGTTAATGTTCCTTTATTTTAATCTTGCGTTGTATTTACAGGCAGAAGAGAAGAGATAAGACGCAAAAAGCAGAGGTCACATTCAAACCAAATGATTCCATCATCCCTACGCAAGAGGTACAAATCTGAATTATCAGTTATGTATCTGTATTTTTGTCCATTAACATCTGTATCACTATCGTTTTTCCTCTTCCCTATGTAGCCCTCAGATGAACCTGCAATTTTAGAGGAGATCACCAATGGGCCAGATGTTGCCAGAACACTTGGTTAGTATCCAAGCTTTTTTTTTTTTTTTAACTTGTATTGTATTTTCATTTTTTTTAATTTAAAACACACACCTGTAGAACTCAGTGTCAGTTGTCGTCCTGTATATTGTCCATTTTTTCTTCACATGCTTCTTGCTGTAGTCTTATGATATATGCAAGTCTCTCCATGTTGTGAATTTCTTCCACAATGTTTCTCCAGTTTTTTAGGGTAGGGGGGTCCTCTTTGCACCATTTTCGTGTGATGCTTTTTTTTTTTTTTTTTAGTATCCAGGCTTTTGATGAGACATTTAGCAACGCTGCAGTATTGTATGTCACCACCTCGTCCCCTCGTGTTATTTTTAATCGTCTCAGTTTATCCTTGAATTCTGGTAAAAACTGAAGATCTGTGATTTAATTATAAGGGTGGCGTTTCCCTTCCAATTTGTTCATTAGCGCAATAGATGGAGTCTATAAATAAAAGATAAGTATATAAATAGGCTTAAACTGTTAACACCAGTCCTAGAGCATTCTGAGCCTAGTATAAAACATGACTCTCCTCCTCTTTTGCTGCAGAGCAGTGGTAGAAAATATCTGAAGTTAATACGATGATGATTTATCCACACTAACAGAGTCAGAGTCAAATCAAACAAAACAGTCTCATACAGAAAACTAACTTCACTAATGAAAAGAAAAGTTGAAGTGAGACACAGTTCTCTTGTACCCATGATTTAGGACTGAACTGGGGAAGTGAGCCTTTGGTTTTCCACCCCCTCTGCCTGAATACCCTTTAACATATTTATGTCACAGGCCCTTAAATCAAACGCATGCTGAATATGCTACAAAACACAATAAAACAGGATAAATGTACAAGGGTTTTAGATTTTTGGCTGAATCCTGATTCACCCCTAAGCCCTACCCCTTACCCCTCCCCCTTGCCCTTGGCACTACCCCTTGAAACGGGAGCTGTGAGGGGTAGGGGTTGAAACATTCTCCTATGAAATGGGACAACACTTCGCGACCTGTTAAGTCATCAGCGGTCATCAATGCTGCTATAAACAGATGTGAAAACTTTGTTTCTGTAAATATTCACCTTGCCGTCAGCAGCAGTAACCTTCTCTGTTCCAGGGGCTTTGGTCATCTTTTTATGTCTATCAACTATAAACCACAGAAATGCGATCTATAAAACACTGAAATGGCATTAAACGCTCGATCCAATGATTAAGTGGTTTATGAAGAAAGTCCTTACATTTGTGTGTTTCTTTCATCACTGCTGCATGTTTTGTCTGTGTTTGCTTCCGTCTGCCAATGGTCTGAACAGAATTATGTGAAACTCCTCCTACCCCTTCATTCGTACTGTGGTCCTGGAAAGCCTCAGTTTGGAGGCCTATACAGCCCTTCGCCTTAGCCCCTCCCCTCCATCTAATTGAGAATCAGGACAACATTACCCCTTTACATGAGCACACAAAACAGAGGGGTAGGGGTTAGGGGTGAATTGAAATTCAGCCTAAGATTCAGGCCATAGTAAGTGAAGTGGTCTGACAGGAAATGGGAGTCGTATCTACTTTTGTGAACTGTTTTATCCTTTTTAATGCAGACTAATTGTGGGTATTCAGGTAGGTACATAAAGAGGGTGAAATACGTGGGTCACTGATACGTTAAGATTGATCTGATTTGTACTGAGAGGAGAAGGTAAGTAGGTTTAGTAATAACGTTCAGTGTTTAACTGCTTTCAAGGACCTACTTATGAATGTGTAACAACTTTTGTAATTTGTTCTTTGTCTGGTCACTTTAATGTCCCAGGGCCTTTGGTCACTGGTCAGACATTAGTGGACAAGGCCATGTCCACTGCAGCTGAGCTCCATGCCTTTGCATCTACTTGTAAAAGGCCTCCTGAGTGTCACGATGCTTTCACCAACACAGACCCAGGTGAGTCAGTGTTGATAAAAACTCATCGTTCATTCTGTCATTCATTTGTATTCAGCAGTAGAGGTTAATGCTTTTGGGTTTTTTTCTTTCAGCGCGTCCTCCTGCTCTTGTGTATAAAGCTGTTTCTGTCCAAACCTCTGTGAACGCAGATAGCCCCAAACGTAAGTGGATGACGTTTAAAGACACCGCTCTATAATGTACAGGTCTGGGAAGGAAAAAATTCAATATGTCACACTGTTTTTCTGGCTAGTGCCAAATTCCAGGAATCAGCAGGAGGACAAAGATTCTCCAGTTGGATCCAAAAAGGAGGAGATGAATCTGGTAAGAAGAATCTCTTTTGGATATTTAATAGTTAAAATCTACCAACCCTGTTTCCAGAAATGTCATTATGTTTGTATTAATGATTATTGCCTATAAATTGTGAAATCTGCAGTCATTATTTATTTATAAGACAAATGTACATAAAATACGTTGAGTGTTTTCACTGACAAACTTCATTGTATTTTATAAAAACACTGATGCCTTCACTCATTACAGTGAAAACAAAGTTGTGACAGTGACAAAATAAGCCTGAAAATATTCTAGAAACTTTTCAACAATGGATTCAAATAACACGGACATTTATAAAACGGGAAAAAAATCACCTTCACTGTTTATCTAAAATTGGAAATATTTATCAAACATTGGTAAAAGTGGGAAAATTATGTGACACAATACATTCCAAATGTTACCTTGGTGACATAAAAGGAGAATATTGGGTTTAATGTCCTTTTTAAAAAATTTTTAATCTTCATTGTGAATTAATATTGCTCGTAATCTTTCTTTTCTATTGAATATTATAGAAAGGTAGATATGTCCATGCTGTTCTCTCTCTGGATGTTTGGAAAAAAGGAATTCAGTTCTAATCCCTAAGAAAGTGAGACAGAAAAAAACAGAAATGTATTAGTCTCACTGTAGTTTTTTTTTAATGGAGAATGAGGTGTTTTTAAATAGTAGTAGTTAATTCATCCCTTTAACAGAACATGATGCATACAGACAGACAGTTTAGATTTCCATATCGAACATGGGCAAAAAGGTGTCGCTCAAGCAACAGTTTTGCCAACCCTATTTACAAAAGGCAAAATTGCAGAAAATAAACATGATAAGAAGATGGTGCAGCTTTAAACAATAATAGTTGTAATATATTTATTGAATACCTTAGTTTTTAACATCCTTTTAAATGTAGTCATTGATGTGCATGTTTTTAATTCTTTATCCAGATTGTTCCATAATTTGCCTCCAATAGTTGAGGTAGCTTATTGACACCATCATGTGATGACTTTTTGTCTATATTTTGTATCTTCGTTTTGTGCACCATATATGCACATATTTATTTGAAATCTAAAATGTAGCAGTTACTGTTGAACACATGTTTGAATTCACTGCTGTTTTGTCCTGCCATGGTCTGGAAGTGTCTCGATGGCCGTCAGTTCCTGAGAGTCTTGGATCTAGAAGACAAATCCCTGCACCAGGATTTGCCCCCCAGTCTGACTCTGGACCCTCAGACTCCAAACTCCCCCCTCACTGTGGCTTCACCTACATCTGCTTCGCTTCATATTATGGCCACCTCTGTTCTTACCCCTGCTGCTGCTGCTGTTGATGCTGATCTGCAAACCTCAGTCAACTGTCCTGACAAGCCGCTGAAACCCTCCACTCATCCAGGTCTGACAGAGGGCTTTATATGTTTGAATCTAAACACTGAAGATGCCCACAAGTCTTTTTCACACTGCTTCCAAATGTTTGCTTGACCGTCTAGGTACCCCTGAGAATGCAGCTTCACTCAACTCCTCTGAGAACGGTGGAGAAGCAGAGGGAATGAGTGCAGATCAGTCCGACTCTGAGATGTTCAACGCCTTAAAGGCCCACAGCGCAGAGTCCTGCAGGACCTCATCCACACTCCCCACACGCTGGTTCTCATCTCGTCTGTCAGAGCTGGATTCACAGCTGGCGGTCCTGCAGAACATCGCAGATGGTCTGGAAAAAGACTTTTCCAACTCCAGGATGGTAAATGAGCCTTGTACTCTAGAGTTTATTTATTTATTTATTTGACGGGGATAATGCAGTCAAACATAGTTGCAGCTGATGTGATGCATAGAGAGCAGGGGTGTCAAACATATGTTTGACACCCCTGTTTCTGTAAATTGGCTTCAGACTCTGGTTTCAACCGGCTCTAAATGTAAAGTGTCATGACATAACTGTTGTTATGATTTGGCGCCGCATAATTAAAATTTGATTTGGTTTGAAGGCAGTGAGTTCCAGAGGAGAAGGATGACTGTTTGTTTGTATTTGGTCGTTGCAGTTGTAGTGGTCTCTTGTTGAACTGCATGTGCCGGACCCTGTCTTACTTGTGTTTTTTTCATTGCAGTTGGTGAATGCCATTGACAAGCTCCCTCCAGTCCTGGCGTCTGATGTAAAAACACCCACAGTATTACGAAAAACTGTTCGACTCTCCATCCCACATGAAGGTATAAGTTAAGATTGTTTCAAAATGTTTTAAAATGAGCCTTTTTGCATTTTCACATTACATTCATGCACTTGAAATCCCTCAAGGTCAGTGGATGTGTTGGAAATTGGATTTATTTTCAGAAACCAAAGACAAACTATCGGTTAATTGATTTTCAATTTCAAATAGAAGAATTAAAATTGAATGTCAAGGCTTTTTTTCTTCTTCTATGAATCTTCCAGTTTGTACAAAAGCTGGACATCGTACACATACCCCCTCCACAAATATTGACAAATTCCAGATTTCATACAAACTGGAAGATTTGTACAAGCTCAACGTTTGTAAGAATCTTAGTGGTAGAGGCATTAGCACTTTCTTTGAAAATGACATCTTTTTTGTTATAATTTATTCTTTATTGACATTCATATTCAGTGCATCACATGTACACATAACGTACATCTATTGTCTGCTCTAAATGCCAGAATAAATTTTTGTTTGTGATGAACAAATGCTGTTCTCTTTTCCACTTTATAAGCGTCCATTGTGATTTCCATCCATCCATTTAAAATTGTGCTCTCCTGTAAAAGCTGAAAATGACAACATCTGGTCTGAGAAAATAAAAAAAGGTGTTTCTGCTCTGTTTTTCTATTTCTGTCAGGTACTAACTTTCTTTTCTGTTATTAGAAAGAGAAAACCCACTCATGCAGTGGTTAGAAGACATTATGTCCTGCTTAAGACTGGAGAAAATTAGATACTCACTTCAGCAGTCACATGGGAAGTTCCAGAAAGTGTGGGGCCCTTTCCTAAAAACAATCCAGACCTTGTGAATCCCAGGTGTCAAACATAAGGCTTGAGGGCCAAATCTGGCCTGTAAGATGAGTCACACTGAAAATATGAACAGTCAATGGTGTAAAACTCATTTTAATTCAGGTTGCACATACAAAACAATTAGATCTCAATTGGGTTAAATCAGTAAACTCTAATCAGAATAACTTATAAATAATGAAAACTGCAGATTTTGTCTTTGTTTTAGTAAAAAAGGTAAATTTACATGAAAATGTTTATATTAAGAGACTCTTGTTTTATAAAAAAATGTGAATAACCTGAACAAATATGAACAACCTGAAATGTCTTAAGAGAATTAAATGCAATTGTACCAATATTCTGCCTGTTACTAAATGTTTTGTGTATTTGTAATGTATGTTGTAATGCACATGTATAAATGATAAACTGAGGCAGAATAATGCTAAAATTGCACTTGTTTATCTTAAGACATTTCAAGTTGTTCATGTTATTCAGATTTTTAAGGCAATGTGGCTGTAAATATTATCATAATGTAATTTAACTTATTTCACTGTTATTATTTCACTGGTCCGGCCCATTTCAGATCATGTTGGGCTGAACCTGAACCTAAATCAGTCTGACAGTCCTGCTGTAAACACTTGACGTTTAGGTGCAGTTTATCAGCGCTGCTCACTCCATACTTTCTCCGAGTGCAGATTTCTGTTGTGATAGTGATCCTATACTATGTCTAGTGCACTGACAATGACTGAGGAGGGATTATTTTACATACAGTCTGTTTGCTCTGTTTTACTTTGTTTTGTTCTGTTTTTTTTTTTTTTGTTTTTTTTTATGGTCCTAGCTGCAGTTAACTTACACCCACGCTTACTTCAGATTTTCATACAGACCATTCAGCATTGCACTTGTATTATATTGAGAAAACTTCAATAAAAAGATCTTGATCAAAAAAGAAAGAGAAAACATTTTAAAAATTTGGTTTATCTGTTTTAACACCGAAAATGAAAAATGCCTTGACGTTCAATTGAAATTCTATTTTTTTTTCTATTTTAAAGTGAAACTCGATGAACCACTAGTTTTTCTTTTGTTTCTGAAAATTAAATCCAATTACCAACAGATCCACTGAGCCTTCACACAGGCAGTGGTTGTAATATGTTCAAAACTCTTTAACAGCCTGGACACCACAGCTTGACACTTTAATAGAACCAAATGCCTGTGAAGACGAAGAGGAGGAGGAGGGACATGTGGCAGACGATGACCCCAGGACTCCGTGTGTTTATTCCAGTAAACCTGGGCCTTCCAGTCTGCACCCACCGCCAAGTAAACATGCATTTTATACAGAAACATTATAATTTCATGGAAACATTTAAACCATATTGTTGGTCATATAGGTTTGCTTATTATTTAGTAAAATATGGACTGGCACCTGCAGTTTTAGAGAGCTCCTAGCATGACATTTATTGAGTCCTTTTTAATCCTCCTCTGGGCACCCAAATACCGTACCAATGGAGTTTTTCTCCAAATTCCACCTTGTTGTAGAATTCCAGGCTCCACAAGGAAGGTCTAGTGTTAGTCTAGCATAAAACCAGCTGATTTTGGTGGGCGTGGCCAAGGCTATGTGAGCTAGCATCGACGTTACATCGACCGGGCTGTTAGCTGAGAAGCTACTGTTACAACGACTCGAACAAGGCCACAATATATGACAGCTGAAGGAAATAACTGTGAAAACAGACGTACTTGGACAGGGTTACTGTGTAAGTGTCAGATGTCCTGCTAATCCACATCTGGACTGTCCCAAGTTGTAAAACAGGTGTCACTACCACAGGTTTTGGGAGTTGTTTGGGCACATTCCCTGGATAAAGGAAATCCAACCACAAGCTTTTCTGTGGCTCAGATGAAGGAGAAGAAAAATGCTTTAGTTGCCCTTTGTCCACTCAGATACAAAGCAGTTTTATGGCTTCCATGTTGTCCTGGTCTCTGCTGTTTGTTTGTCTGTTGAAATCAGGGGTGGGGGGGTTCACAATTGTGAGGGTGGAGTTCGCGCTGAGTTGGTGACATAGAAAACCGAAAAAGTGGAGTTAGTGACATCTAAAACCAACCTGTGAAAAAAGCCCTTTTGATAGTGCTCTTTGAGCTCCTTGGCTCACGTATGAACATCAGTTCCATCCCATTCTTAATCCAAATGTTTAATCTGACGTTGGTCCACCCTTTGCAGCTCTAACAGGTTCAACTCTTCTAGGGAGGCTTTCCACAAGGTTTAGGAGTGAGTTTATGGGAATTTTGGACCATTCCTCCAGAAGTGCATTTGTGAGATCACACACTGATGTTGGAGCAGAAGGCCTGG
>JAQQZY010000005.1:51795001-51810120 GCA_030068375.1 Ostorhinchus rueppellii
AAGGTAGTGTTTGTACTTTCCTCCACTAGATGGTGCTGAATGACCTCATAATTAACTCTGGTCCACCATGCCCTATTCCACTGATAAAGAATCCCTTTAAAACATTCCTGGATCCAGACGGTGATCTGGATCGCCTCCAAGATTTAATCATCTCTTCCTTGACCCAGAGCTGACATATCCTGAAAATTTCATCAAAATCCATCCCTAAGTTTTTGAGTTATCTTGCTAACAGTCAAACAGACAAACCAGCGTCGATGAAAACATAACCTCCTTGGCGGAGGTAATAAAAATAATGCCCAAGTTGTAATAAACTGGACTTATCCAGAAGGATTATGAAGATACCTTTGTGATTTCATTTCTATACCAACAACAGCCGGCCCAAGAGTAACTGTTTGTAAAGTGGCTGTAAACAGCGGCAGGATGCTGTGTTCTGCTGCACCGCTGTTGAACTCAGTCAGCGTATAATGGCATCAGTGTGTAGCTGTGAGCCGCTGTGCGTTTGTATGTGAAGGTAATGGTTTGTGTTGGAGGACCAGCCCCAGGTGGTCTCTGGGGGAGAGGAGCACCACATGCTGTTGTGGTTCAGCTCTTGGTTGTACCTGGGTCTACAAAGGAAGATCCTGATTAAGTGTCCATGTTGGGTCTTAAGTGTGTTTAACAAAGCTGTATTGGTGGTCAGTGACCATCTGTGCCAGCTGCAGTGCATTTAGACATGGTTTATACCGGCCATATGACTGACTTGAACAAGTGAAGGCCCATTGATTACCAACAGTGTTTTCCTGGATGACATTCTTCTCCTGTTTGGTCCCATCTGGAGCTGGTGGAGGACTTTGGTTCAATGAGCATGCCTTCCAGCCCACTGAAATGGTGCTGGCCCTCAGTTACTTGGATGTAGACTCATCCTACTGTGTTTGGAGGCGCTCCTGAAATGAATGCTTCTTTCTCATTTTGATGTGTTATTAATTCCAATTATATAAGGCATTATTAAATGAAGCTGATGTTGACTGTTGACAATATGACTGAAATCTAAATAAACAACAATTTGACTAGCATTCCATAGTAATCGTTGTCAAATAAACAGTGCACAGATCTATTAATTGACTAATTTCTTCAGCCCTGGTAAACAACGTAAAAACACACAGACACCGGAGTTGGCTTAAGTTATCTACAATAAAAAACAGAAGTGGGAAGTAACAACGTAGTAATACTGACTGCATTTTAGGAGAAACGTTTGTACATTCTGCTCCTTCAACTTTCAAAGCAGGTTTTTTTTATTTAACATTTGAGTAAGCTAAAGAAAAAAAAAGCATAAAAGAAGTTAAAAGAAGGTGCATTTCTTTTAGTATTTATTTAGTTACAGGACAGTGTGTATTCGCATTAGTTACAAGGAACAACATGCGTGCAGCAGATTTAGCAGAGGAGCTCATTTCCATCATCCTTTAAAGGGGTTCAACTGTGGAATAGTGCTAATTTAAAACTTCAACAGTGTTCTTCCCTTATGTTTAAAAAAGCATTGCATCTTTATTTGAGAATCATGGCTGTGATTGGGGGGGTGGGGTGGGGGTGGGGGGGGGTATATGGTGTTTAACAAATGTATTCTTCCACCTGTCATGAAAACAAAACATAAATAACTTCATAGTTTATCAAAAACTTGTTTCAAATGAACAATTTCATTGTTATTTGCTCTAAAATAATTATTATTTGCAGACGTTTATGCTATTGTTTTACTGGTCCAGCCCACTTGAGGTGAAATTGAACTGAATGTGGCCTCTGGTTTAGAGGATAGTCGCCTGAGCAGGGGAGCAGTTAGTTGTTCACAGACCATTTTAGCTTTGAACATATGATATAGTAGCAAGTTAGTGTTGCCATTCAATTTAACAACCAAGTAATTTGTCATTAATCCCCTTAAGTTGTTAAACTTTTATCGATTCTTGAAGTGGTGTGCATTAAATACGGTGCAACAGCAGGCCTGTTGGGCTGATCCACACAGAGCGATGCCATTTGGTCAACGTCTGCTCCTGTAACACTGCTCTCTCTTGAACGTCCTGTCAAATAGCGGTATGTCATGTTCGGAGTGTCTTTGCAGTGCACTTAAGTGTTTCCTCTCTGACCTGGCAGCTGGAATGCCCTCTCACTGGGACTGTCTCACTGTAAAGTTGTTTGTTTCCTGTCATTCTCTGCAGAACGGCTTGAGCAGAGGTGGCGGCTTAAAGTCCCTCTGCAGGCAGCTCTCTGTTTGGGACTGTAACCAACACTTTCCTGCAGTGCTTCTCATTTCTCTGGCTCAGTTTTAGGTCATGGCCAAGATGTGATAAAGGCTACAAAAGTCTGCTCATTTCAGTGACCACCTGGACTTTAGACTTATATTTCTACCACCTCAAATTTTTGGTAACTTTGACAGCTGTTTACTAATTATCAAAACTTCCCTTTGTCAAATGGATCCTCATAAAATGAAATGATTCACAGGTGTGTTCTATAACTCAGTGCACCTTGAAGCCACACACAGTGTTGTCAGTAATGAGCCAGTGTCTTGTTAAATTTGTTGTTTGCTCATTTTCACGTTCTGCTTTTTTAGGGGCACACAGCCATGCTGAATTCTGGCTGCTGGCATCCCAAAATTAAAGAGGAGTTTATGACCTGCTCCAATGATGGGTGAGTTTTAAGCAAGTGAACTGCTGGCAAGACATGTTACTTCAGCCATTGCTTATTTGTAGTTGCTTTCAAGTACATGCATCCATTAAAAATAGTTGGACACATCACTAGTCACTTTTCCATTGGACATGTGTCCTAAACTGTCCCGTATGTCCTAAATGTGTTCCAAACAGAAGTGTGTCCTGTGTCTTTTTCCATTCAGTCCAAATGTGCTGATTAGTTTCTTTCTTCTGGCAGATGTCAGTAGAAGTCATTCCATGAACATAAATCTGTGTTTTGAATCTAGAATGCTCATTCTCCTATTAAATTCTAAAATGATGTGGTTTCCTGGTGTGGCCACACCTACACACACACCTACACACACACCTACACACCTACACCTACACCTACACCTACACCTACACCTACACACACACACACACACACACACACACACGTTTGCTTTAAACTCTTCTTCTTCTCTTGTTGAACATCCATCAACATCCGTTTGCTTTGGTCATGTGACTCTTGTCAGACTCAAAGGTCTTTCCACTACAGTTTTGCGTGATATATCATTTTTGCTATGCCCGAAAAACCACCTCTTGCCAGCGCAAAACCTTTTCATTGAAAAACAAGAGTTTTGGTGAAATTCTCATTTTTCCATTAAAGGCAAGTTTTTATGCACAAGTAGAGCTGCACAACATATCGTTATAGCATCATCATCACCATGTAAGTGTGCGCAATAGTCACATCCTCAGGTCCTGTGATGTAGGAAGCAAAGGAACTCGACGTGTTTCATTTTGGATTGAGTGAGAACGCTGTAGCTGTTAAATAATAAAACGAATCCTCAGAAATATAACTTGCCTAATAATTTTTGGTAGTGAATATAATATGTATGTATGTTTTAGGGATGCACAAAAACTATCAGCACCGATAATTATCAGTCTAATATTGAAAAAAAAATTGTCATTTCAATAATTCTAATAAAATTTTTCACTAATAAATACAGCCCATAATAATACATCTAAATTGCTTACGTTTGGTGCATTTCACCAATGCACATTGTACGTTGTTGCCTTGGCAACGGTCTTAAAGAAGAAGGGGAAGAAATCAGCCCATTGTTTGTCTCAGAGTTTTCGGTTCCTTAGTCTGGTACAGCTCTAAGACAAGGAAGAACCAGATCCAGTGGTTGTTTTGTTCCGACAGCAGCAGAAGTAGAGGGACATTCAAAAATGCTGAACGTAGCTTAATGCCCAGAACACTGACAAATCAGCATCGAAGTAGGTGTGGACATCTGTAGCCATGCCTACTTTCACTCCGTTCAAAACCCCACCCCTAGTTTAATGTCTGTTGTCCACGTTCAGCCTTTTCCTCTCCACAGGGACACATTCTAGAGAAACAGCTGAACAGAGCTGAAAGTGTGAAAACAGCGTTCGATCATCACCAAATTCTGTGTGTGGACATAAATAGTGTGAACTGCAAAACCCTTGGTCCATTGCCCATTTGAAGCAGACATAGACTTTAGGTTCTGGAGAAGCCTTTATCGGACTGTTAACGGAGTTTAACACTGACTGGAAATAAGAAGAAAACAGCTGAAACAATGGGAACTATTGGGGTTCGGCGTCAGTTATGAGAAGCAGGCTGGTATAGGTATCAGTACCGGTTGTAAAAAAAAAACAGTTATGCATTCCTAATATATCAATAAATAAATAAATTAATTAATTATACACACACACACACATGCAGAGGCTGTGAGTGTATGGTAATATTAGTGAGAGACCATGTGTGATTTTGTGTGAGAACACAGTGATGAGACTGAGTGAGTGTGACAGGCAGCAGTGCAGAAACCCAGAGCTATCATCATTAAGTGGAAACTAGGGCCTGGCTTTGTGGGCAGGCCGCAGCCCAGTGTTTACCAGTGTTACTGCTCTCCCAGATGTGGAGGCTGGTTTATTTAGCTCTTATTTGAGGCTCTGGAAATCCTCCCCTGGCACGTTAGCACTGGGTGTTGCCCCTGGCCAGTTCACTGGAGAACAGCAGAAAGGAGCGTAGGGAGCCATTGACAGGCTGAGCAGCTGCGTGCACGGAGGCTGGGAGAGCGCCGCAACCTGAGCCCGGACATGGAAAGTGGCAGTGCTGAAGAAAGAAGGGATGGCTGAGGCGGACGGAGGTTTTCCATCTGTCCATTCTTAAATGTGTGAATCCTGTTGCACTTGGATTCGTCATCATGTTGACAATTACACTTAGATCGGTACCAATCAAACACTCTATCATTTTGGTGTTTTATTTATTATTATCATACTTTTAAGCAGAAATTAGAGTCTTGGGTGTGTTTAAAAAAAAAAAAATTTTAAAAATCAGGGTGTGCATTTTTTTTTTCTTTCTTTCAGGCCAGTTGGAGGCCTCCTTTCAAATGGTACATCAATGGACCAATCACATCGTGTGTTTCTTGGTGAAATGTGGAACCAGAAGTCAGTTGCTAGTTGTGTATTTGAGATGATCTTTCGCTGTATTTTAGCAAAAAAAAAAAAGAAAGAAAGATGGATTTAGCTGAAATTAGGAATTGACAAGGTGTGACACAATTCTGTAAATATTTAGCAACGCTTTGGACAAGATGTGGCCTGTTTTCATTGACGTGTTTTTTGAAAATTGGCCGTGCAAATCGCAGCTGCCCGGCTCACTACTAAAACTATGTTTATGATTGAAATGCAGATTTTTTCCCCGTGCTTAAAATGACTGTAGCTGTTAATAATGCTGGCAGGTAAATTCATCTAATTGTGATATGAACATGCACAATAAACACACCACACAAGACTGCCTGTAGCTGAGAGAGGCTGAGTAATTTATGTACACAATTAGACTTTTGACCAACTGTCGTGTATCACTTTCAGGTGTCTGTAGAAACCTGGGCATATTAAACCTTATAGCAGACTTTTCAATCAATCAATCAAGCTTTATTTATATAGCACTTTTCAAGCAAGAATTTGCCACCCAAAGTGCTTCACACGAAAAAAAAAAAAAGAAAACAAATAATAATAATAGTATTAATAACAATAATAATAAAAGCACATCTCTCCCATCCCTTGAATCGACCCGTCCCTCCACACAAACATACGCGCTCACAATTAAAAACACACACACGCACGCACGCATACACACACACACACACACACACACACACACACACACACACAGCTTGATAAAATGGATAAAAATGGATAAAATTCAACTGGAAATATTGACTTGGAGGGAAAATAGGAGCTCCATACATAAATACATCCCCTCTTGACATTTTATATTGTGACATTTAATTCTTCTATTTATTTATTACTTTGACTCAGATGTTAAGTTTAACAGCAAGTTATCCATTTCCTAATGAAGTGGAAGACCATTCATTTCCGACATAATGACTTTTGATCACACAGAGATGATAGATTGATGAATCAGCTGTCCGCTTTTTCTTCCGTTATATCATTATTATATATCAGCCTTTAAAGATCCACAATAATGTTTTTTATTTTTTATCTTTGTTCAAGTCATTGCATAAAAACTAAATATACATCAATGTTTGTTGAAAATATTGTGCATTTTTTTCCATTTCCTGGAGAGACTGTGTTGACAACTTTTCAGTAAAAAAAAAATAAAAAAAAAAATCACCAAAATCTGCTATTTATCAAGGGATGCCCAAACTTTTGTATAAGACTGTATACTTTATTGATCCCAAACTGGGAAATTGTTTCGCAGCAGCAGCATGCCAGACAGTAAAAATAGAATATAAGATTAACAATAGAATACAATATGTTGTACTCATATTGAAATAATTATACTTACACCATACATTTACACTTCAGGCAGACCCAGCATGTCGTCAGTTACACTTACATTAATTGGTTTTAATTTGGTTGTGACTGTAAGGTTAATTTATTTATCCTAATCCGTATCATCATCCCAGTATTGTATATTTTTATTATTGTTCACTGCAGATTTTCCTCCTAGTCCATTATGAAAGCCTCGTCGTGGTAAAACCAGACCAAATACAAAACATCTGTTTAGGCGTCAATGGGTTCCATCTGACGCTCTATGTTTTGGACCGTGTTGGTGACAGAATGCTTTACTTCCCAATGATTGAATAACAATTCAAAAACAAACAAAGGCTGTATTAATCCAGATACTGTTTATGCAATAATATGCATGCCTGTGTATACCCTTATATGTTTGTATATGTATGTTGGCTTTTTGTATATTGTCGTATTTCTTGTAGGTTTTTTTTTTTTTTTGTATATTGTCAATACTTTTCTGTAAATATTTTGAGTAGAATTTTATTGTCTTTTTGCACTTTAAGTGTTTTTGCTGTTAAAGAAGAAACAGACATGCTAAACTTTCATTGTTCTTGTAACAATGACAAAAAGATCTATACTATTTTAGTCTCGTCTAGTCTGTTCTATGCTGTTCAAAGAAACAACAGACACTATGTTGGGTGGGCTGGATTAAAGCTGGATTTATGGTGAGGAACACATCATGCGTCACTACCTACGCTGCCACTTTGGACAGCCCCATGTTGGCCCGCACAGCCTTGACATACACCTTTTCCAGACTGTAAATACGTGCCACGGCCTCAAAGACACACTCCCTCCTGGTTGGCCAATTATAATCATGTGATGCCAGGACTATACAGCAACGGCACAACACCACTGTATGGAAATGATGACGCCATAGTACCACATAACCAGAAGAAAACCCTGGATGGAACCTCCTGCACATGCTCAGTGCATTCTTCTGTGCTTTGAGTGTATCCTGTCATAGGCTCTGTCTGTGTTTGTGTACAGCAACACCTATAGGTGTGGCATACATATTGCACTGTTTAACCCAGTTGGACCGTTTCCACCTGGACGCAGATATTTATAGAAACTATACGTGTACGGGCGATAAACTGTTGGAATCCACTAAAGACAAATACCAGGAGTGGAGTGGTGTGGGCGGAGCCTTAGAGTCAGTCTTTGTTTTGTCTGTTTATTTCTTTTTAAAGGTTCAGTGTGTAATAAGGTGAAGTTAACAATTACTACCAACTGAATAGTGATATCTCTTTAGATCTCAGACAGCTTTATTTAGCATCCGCATCACTCCAAACACCGCCCTGATCCACCTGTCAGTCTCTCCCTCCATCCTACTCTCATGAACAAGATCCCGGGAAACTTGAAGCTGTGGGAGACTTTTGTCGCCAAGTTTTCATCAAATCTGTAAAACTCAAGCCATAGCCTCAATATCATGAAACTAAGTCTTTCTGTGGTTACGCACCTGAATCTCTTCCCTCACTGTGAATAATTTCTAAGTGTACTCCACCAAAAACAATCAATTTGTTTACAAACAGAGCCGGTAGGTCACCTTCGGTCATCTTCGGAATTTTGTTGGAGTGTGAGAAGTGGAGCTCCAGTTGTTTCTATGTCACGTATGTTGCAGCTGCCGCACGCAGACCACTATGGCCATAATGCGGCTGCACCGACCTCCGCTTCCCACAATGTACATCACACCAATATTCCGACGATGTCTGAGTTACCTACTGTCTCAGTTTATAAACAAATGGTTTGTTTATGGTGGAGCACACTTCGAAATTGTTCACTATGAGGGGGGAGATTCAGGTGAGTCATCACAGAAAGACTTATGGATTTGTGATACTGAGGATGTGACTCAGGTTTGATAGACTTGATGGAAAACTTGGTAACAAAAGTCATATGCAGCTTTAAACTCCTCCACCAGAGATAGGACTTCCCACCCCAACCCAGAGTGGGCAGTCTACTCTTTTCCATCGGAGGACCATGGCCTCAGACTTGGAGGTGGTGATCTTTATCCCAGCTGCTTCACACTGTTCACCAGCTCTCACTGGGGTGGTTCGCAGCTGAGTCCCTAACCCCCTCTACAATTTTGACAAAGTCCACTTGTAAGTATTTCCATTGAAGAGTGTTTGGCTTCTGTTGCATGATTCTAGTAAAGTTATGTATCGTATTTCTGGTAAAATATTGTGTAGTTCTTGCAAGATGTTGGTTTAAGGCCCATGTTGGACTCAGTTGGATCCAAACCTCCACGGTGTTCCCACTGTAGTGTCAGTTCATCTACTGCTGTTGCACTGACTGTCTTCAACTACAGAAGAAGGCAACGTGAAATCAGCCCAAGGAAAAGGACGCATTTACCAACACACACAGTGGATTTATGGGACACAACTGGAAATCAGGAATTCACCAACCAGTTGTGGATCCAGAATTTCCCAGTGCCATGGGTAGCATTTCCTGAACTGTGTGATGTTGTTGAGCCTGTGTTGTCCCCAGACTTGGACTGCCCTGGAGAAGCAGTTCCTCCACTAAAGCCAGTGTCTATTGATCTGAACAAGCTAGAACCACCTGTTCTGAGTCCAGGGTCAAATGAGAGACATTTGGACTGAACACAACCACTGGGACCACATGGGTCCAAATCAACTAAATATGTTTCAATTACACTTTGATGCTATACTTCTATATCCAAACAATTCCAAAACCACCTCATGAGAGCATAAAAAGTTACTTGCAATCTTTCAGTGTTTCTGTTACCAGTTTTCTCTTGCACTGTTTACATTTTGTGCATTTCTGAGGGTAATGGAAACCCTGCTCGAAATGTTTTTCACTCACACCAGTGCTGTCCTTTGAACTGCTGTAGAGCTCAGACTGTTGTCACTGTCCCTCTTTGGAAAAGACCAGCAGTGGATCAATAGTACCAGTGGGTGTCTGCTGTGGACTGTGTCCTCTTAAACATTCAACCCACCCTGAGGTTCTTGTGCCTTTCTTATCCGTGTCAGCCCGGGTAGAGGCTCTTTGTTGTGTTTGTTTCAATAGTTTATTAAGTATGATCACTGGACTGCCCAGCTCCTTAATTAAAGATCCCCCCAGGTGAAAGAATTTCATTCATAGCACTGGCCTGCCAGCTCTTCCAATGATTTCATTAAGACTTTTTCCTTGAGAGGAAGTGGATGAGAGGGAAGTACTGATGAAGCAGCTTAATAATGCAGCAGCAGGGTGGTAGTGATTGTCTGTGGACATACTGAGGCTCAGTGGACCTAACTTTTTAGTCTTCCAGTGAAAAGCATTTCTGCATGGACTGGTGTGAACCTGTCAACATCCCACATTCCTGTGTCATTCTGTTGGAGGGTTTGTGCAATTGTAAAAAAAAGAAAAAAGGCACAAATGTTTTCCAACATTATTCTTGTTTGATACAAAGGAGCCAAATGCGTATTAAGCACAGAGAGCATAGAGCCTCTTTGCTGAAAGACAGAGCACCTGTTTGAAAACCGCAGATTAATTTCTCAGAAAGATGTGCTGGGCTTCCTCCTTAAGGAAGTATTTCTTTGGCAGGACTGAAGTTAAAGTAAACTAAAAATATTGCTAAGCCTCGGTGTCACTGGTGTATTTTGAGTCTTGCAGCCTTTTCTAAAGATCCAAATCCTCATCGGCAATAAAAAAAAAACTTGAATTCCTTCACAGAATGCTTCAAAACTGAACTGGATTGTTAAGGATTTCTAACCAACATCATGTGTAGGATGAAGTTTCCAGGACATGACACTGCTGATTCATAGTTTGTGTTTTGTAGTTTTATGTTGCCCCAAAATAACAGTCTAATATTCATGTTATGCTCATTTTGTCACTGAAATGTAAGCCACTTATGGGAAGGATAGGACATATGGCGACTTTCTAATTGAACTCACATGTTAGTTTTGTTCGTTTTTCAGACACACAGCCACATGTGCACGCTCAAATACACAGTTTGCGGAATGATTCCAGGAGGTTTGAATGCCAGGGATTCCCTTCCCTCTGGCTGGCTGTCAGGGCTGCAGCTGGATGCAAAGAGACACAAAGACGTCAGGGCAGGTCATTTAACCGCTGAGGAAACAAATGAGGCTTTTCTTCAGTTTAAATCAAACACATAATAATAGAATAGATTTATATTGTGCTTTTTTATTTTAAATACCGTGGCGGTGGTAAACTACATCTGTATCCACAGCTGCCCTGGAGCAGGCTGACAGAAGTGTGGCTGCCAATCCACTCTTATGGCCCCTCCCCCCATCGCCAAAGTAACATTCATACACCAGTGTGGGGTGCACTGGAGGCCAGGTGGGTGAAGTGTCATCCAGGTAGAACAGGCCATCCAATAACACTGGTCTACAATTTGCTAGAAATGATCTGCTTCAGAGATTAAATGCACTAAATGTTATGTACTTTAATCAGATTAATTGAAAACTAATGCTCACAGTGTTGGTCTGTGGCTGTTTCCAGGTATATGATGGTGTGTTCTTCCACATATATGTTGGTTTGTGTCTTTGTGTCCAACAGATGTATAAATGTTCCACTGATAGAACCTGTCCAGTCAATGTATTATCATGTGCAGACAGAGTTTGAAGTAGATCTGTAGCTCTGACACAGATATTCCTGTGGACTTAAACCCATTCTATCATTAATTCTACTATTTCACATTTTGACTGAAGAATGTATCTTAGGAACTCAGACCAACCAACACTTTGGACTGAATTTTTCTTTATCGGTGACTCACACTTGGTAAAATTTTACTACTTTTGTTCTGGAAGGATTTGGCTGGTAGACCAGTGTAACCCTGTTGTTACTGGACGACCTGCTCTCCCACTTGAGGCCACATGAACAGAAATTCACGAAGTAGATTCATTTTCTATTACTTTTTTAAATTTTTTTTTTTTTTTTTTTACTGAGCACATGTTGAAAATACTGTCTTCAGTGGTCCTCATGCGTAGAACCATCCACCAATAGATTTGGTCTCATCTTGTTCGTTTACATGATTTGTCGTGATTTAGTTTCCTGTCTGGGTGAGAGCACTCTGATCATAAGAAACAAGGACTGTAAGTCAGATCAGATGAATGCATTTTCTTTACAGTTGATCTGAACCTGCTTTGGGAACTCTTGACGAGCTTGACATTTGGCCACATTCTAATCAGCCATTCTCTGGTCACTTCTCTGTTCATGGTCATTGTTCTGCTGCTCACCTGTCTTCGACAGGTGGACAGACACACTGACATGCTCTAGGATATGTAGATAAACTTGAGAATCCATTTGGCGGCATGTGGTCCAGGCCCTGAAGCAGCATTCAGACCCAGATCATGATGTTCCCTCCATAGTTTTAGGTAGCGAGTCATTTGCATGGCCGATTTTCCAAAAACACAGCCGAAAAAACAGTGCACGTCTTGGCCAAAGCCATGCTAAATATCTGAACAATTGTGTCTCCCTTGTCAATTCATAATTTTGGCTGAATCCATCTTTTTTTGTTTTCGCTAAAATATAGCGAAAGATCGTCTCAAGTACACAACTAGTAACTGATTTCCAGTTCTACATTTTGCCAAGAAACACGCAATATGATTGGTCAATTGATGTACCATTTGAAAGGACTACCTTCAGACAGCAGGCTAATCTGGCCCAAATCTGTTTTTTTTTTTTTTTTTTTTTTTTAATAAATACCCATATGTATCTGTTAAAGATACTTTGAACAGCACTGATCCAACCCAGGCCACTTTCATATGTGGTCCTAAATCTGATGCGTATCTAATATTTTCCAAGGGCCAGCTCACAATTATCCAACCTTTCAGTCATTGATACATTCTGCTGGATGTATTTGCATGATCAGATACTGTTGGATGCAGGTCATTTGGGTTGGAAAATGCTTCACTCACTCGAATAAAACGGAATAAATGAATGAATTAAAAAGTATTCGATTCCATTTGTAGGCTGAACATCTGTTCATCCATCCCACTTAAGAACCTGATAGTATTTTTGTTAACTTTTCCACTTCTATGTCCTTTATATCGTTCTTTCTGGCCACTGATCTTGTCTGTTTATTAGGGTATGAATCAACGAAATGCTCAATAATCTCCTACTTTAGATTATTCAAGTTGAAAGCACATGTGAGTGGGTTTACCAGATATTATCTGTGTGACATTATGGAGATGAAGACTGAAGATTGAGGAGTGTGTGAGCATGTTAGGGCGCTTCACACTGTTTGACACATCAGGTTCATCCACAGTCCAGCATGTCTCCCACCTCATCTCCTTCTTTACAGTGCAAGTGTTCCATATCCTGCCCAGGAATGCACATGCCTTACGTATAAGAAGAACATTTATCCTTTTTTTTCCCCAACGTGTATTTTTTTCTGGCCGAACCTTCTAGTTTTTTCGTGTTTAATAACAATGTTTGTTAGTTTTCCTTTGTATTATTGGAGTACAGACCCCTTGTGGTGAGGATACACTTGGTTAAGTGTGTGTTTTTGTTAGTTTCAGTTATTTAGCACCAGGACTGTGTGGTCTCTGCTCCCCTGTTTAGGCTTTTATGTGTAATCTTGTGATTTGGAAGTGTACTAATGATGTTGTGAAGTTCCTTGCATTAGTATGTCACAGCACCCATAACGCCTGGGACTGTAGTACCTCTTCTTTTCTTTGCGTGCATGACTGTTGCGCTGTGTATGCCCCCCTCCTAAACCTTTATACTATTTCCCCACTTTATCTTGCTCAGCTGTGATGGACGACAGACCGTCCTCTCCTTCTAATCCCCCTTTTTCATAACAGAGTCCCAGTTAGTCAGTCAAGCAACCATCAGGGAACACAGCCTGTCCCCATCACTGGGATTAAGCCAGTAAACAACCTTATACAACATGGATGCCTTTCTTTAGTCTTATCTTGTCATCTGGGAAAGTGATCCTAGCAACCATCACCCCATCCCGGGCCTATAACCCTGGCTGATAGATAAAATCTGGGGCCTGGGGAGTTGTCACTCCTCAGGTTGATGTGTGAACAACTGACTGGGCTACCTCATAAAGTGCACATGCATGACTGATGATGTATGGGTCTCATTTTATTACATTCACCCCTCTGTCTCTGAAGCATTTGAGCAGGAAAAAGGGGCTGCTGATTGAAGGGAAAACAAGATTGTGAAGAAGAAACAGTGCTGTCCTTCTTTCCTACACCCCCCCCCCCCCCCCCCCCTTTTCCAAAACAATTTGTCTGATAAAGTGAGAGTTAATGGAGGAGGAAGACATTCTAGTTCAATACATGGTCCAGTGGCTGGAATTTTCCTCCTGATTGTCATTTTTACATCCATCGTGTAATTAGTGGATGGAGGAACTCTGACTTCACCCTGTGGTTCTTGAACCTTCTTGAACTGCTATCGTTCACAATTTGGTGTAACTGACTATATTTGGATAAAAGGGGTCAGAGTTGTGTTTGACATGTTTTCATGAATGCGGTGTCTGATTTTTGCAGATGATTTTGTTTCGTTGGAGAGCAAAAATATTGTTCGTTCATTGTCAGGTGTAAGAAAATATCGGTTCCACGATATACAGCTCTGGAAAAAACTAAGATACCACTGCAAAAGAATCCCTTTGTCTGAGTTGACCGTTTATAGGTATGTGTTTGAGTAAAGTGAACTTTTGTGTTTCATTCTCCAAACTACCCACAGCATTTCTCCCGACAGAACACGACACATGGCCCAATTAACAAAGAGATGCAGTGTTTTTAGACTTAAACAATGTAAATAAAACCAGTTCATACTGATTTCTAAAATCCAATACTAATGTTGGAACTGGGTCAAAGGTCACACGTCCATATTTGGTGGATTATCCCTGATGTTCACGTGTCTGGGCTCTCCTCCGTTGCTGTCGGAGAACTTTATGCAGCTCCTGCCATAGACGTTCTAGAAGCTCAGACATGTTCCATGGCTTGGACCATCCATGTTTCTCCAGAAATTTTCACAGTGGGTTCAGGTCTGGAGATTGTTCTGGCCATGACAGGGTCTTCATCTGGTGGTCCGTCATCCACACCTGTATGGACCTGGTGAGAACAGGAGCATTGTCCTGATAGAAGAACCAGTCGAACTCAGAGTTTGGAACACTGGCACAGCACAAGTGCAGGAGTTTAACATGACTACTTTTGGATTCCTGTTACTTTTGTGGTACTAATAGTAGGGATGCACAAATATCGATCCCAGTATCGGTACCAACACTGATCCCACTTCCAGCAGTGTGACATTCCCAGTTCAGTGCAGCAGGTACAGAGGACTAATGTTAGCAGTGTGGAGATTGAAGACGGTGACAAAAGGAACGTTAAAGACACAGACGGATATGGATGTAGCGTTCTGTCCGTCCTCTGCGTACAAAGTTCTGTCAGTTTTCCAGGTGCTGGCGAATAAACCCAGATGAAGAATACCAGCGGGACCCGTGGAGGTAGAGGATCTGTTCAAAGAGCCACTGTATGAGTTAGTGCCAAACTACTGACAGATTTCAGACAACTACCCAGGGCTGGGCCGCTGTACGTCCTACTTAGAATACTATGGGGGTAAAGAGCGGTGTGGACCGCTGCCCACGCAAGTGAAAATGAAACTCAAACTCATTTGTCTTTTCCCTCCTGAAGCTTCACTTTGAAACCTTCCCAGTGGAAACGCTGCAACATTAGTATCCAC
>JAQQZY010000005.1:51810401-51829945 GCA_030068375.1 Ostorhinchus rueppellii
TAACCACTGCACCACCGTGTCACCTCTTAAAGGAAATAATCACACAAAAAAAAAAAAAAAAAAAAAAGAAACAAACAAAAAAATCGCCATTTTAACAATATCATGATATTGTGATCCTAGTATTGTGATTTGTATTGTATTGCCAGATTCTTGCCAATACACACCTCTAGCCTGCACAGCCCTGGCTCTGGTGCTGTGGGATTAAACAAAGTGGTTTGAGTAAATTCATCCAAAAGTATCCCAGACTGCATCATGCCCTCTGGTTTGGTGTTTGTGAGGGTGTGCGGTCTCCCCTGTGTTCACTGGTGGGCTAACCTGCCCCTCCGTTATATCCTTCTTGACAGCCAGTAGTGCCATGTTTTGGAAAGAGCCCTTACAATAAATAGCATTCCAGGCTTTGTATGCTACGTTAAAGGTTATGTTGTCTTTATTGGTCTGACAGACGCCTAAACAAAGCGGAGATGTCTGCGTCAAGTGGCAGGTGAACCAATTTATCATGTAGTCTTTGGATATGAGGCTTTTTCATTCACTCACACAAGTGCACACATACAACATGTAAACACTTTGTCACTGTCCGTGTGCTGGTTGGACCTCTTTATGCATGCGCACCCTTTTCTACACTGATGATTTACTGCCGGCATTGGTTTATACATGTTTAAACTCAACTATGAATCAAACAGAGTTTTATTTGACCCTTGCCAGTTCTCACTCCAGCCATATGTCTTCAGTTGGCATTTGTATCACATTGTTGGACTTATCCAAACACAGTCGAGTGTGTGCGTCTGGGACTTTGGTGCTGGGAAGAAGAATCCTCGTCTGGCTGTGAGTAGCAGTCCTGTCTGTCTGTTTATACTCCTTTGTTGACCCTGTGACCCCAGAGGTCGTGATGCTCACTAAACTGAGCAGAGGGTCACTGACACATTTGGATACGCTCGGCCTGGTAAGAGTGTTGGTGTGTGAGAGGCTGGGTAAACACCGTTGGATGGAGTCGGATCTTTCACTCAATAAAATGAAGAATGTGGAATTTCTATTGGTGCCCTTGAGTTGTGCTCTGGTCTGTCATTTGCTCCTCAACCCATTTTTACATTTTTGTTCTTGCTCTTTTTTTTTTCTTCTTTTGTCCTTGCGGTCTGTTTTTGGTGTATCAAGGAAAGCAGAAATGGCCAAAAGGCTAATTAGATTTAAAGATAAATAATGAGGTACATTGATAAGAATTGCTTGAGAAACCCCCAGACGAAATGTCATACCACAGAGGTCAAAGGTGAAATGCTCCACCTTGTTTTAATGTAAACAGCTTGGTCTTCTCAGATCATCATGTACTCTATTTTGAAATTCAAAGTGTGCTGAAATAGTGACACCTGTTTTGAGTCAGATGATTTTCTTAAATGTAACTCAGAGCTTTTTTAACAAAGTAACATCTGCTTTATTTCAACAAACATCAATTAAAATGAATGGATGAATGAATGGTATATTTTGGTTTGTACATTAATCATTGCACTTAGTCCAGTAATTATAATAAACATAAAAAAGCAAAAAAGAATATTCCAGAAACCAAACTTCACATAGTCCATTATTATTACCAGACCTGTACACAGAAATTTAAATAAACACCTTAGAAGAACTGTGAACCAACTGCAGTCATAGATCATCTACTTTTGATACTCCCCATGTTTACTTTGTTGCCAAAATGGCTTGAGTGATACACCTAAGCTTCCTAATGGGAGGGAAAACCCTGAAAATGGTTAAGTAGTTGTATGTGGAGTTGGATATATGGTGGACAAAAGTGGTTATGATCGGACTCGTGCAGCTGCAACAGAAGAGCACCACATCCTAAAAAAAATTAGACTGTACAACTGGTCTAAATAAACTCTTTTTCAATACAGTAGAAACTGACTGGAAGGAAGGAAGGAAATACATCATTAAATGTGTCTGTCCATGAAACTGGGTTTATTTTAGCATCTGACTCTGTTCCATGTGTTTAGAGCCAATAATAAAAGGGAAATGTCGACAGATTTACCTCAAGATGGACCTAATGATGACCTCAGATAAATGCGCAAATATAATACTCTTGCTCTGAGCCATCCCCTAATTAATGAATTTAGAATCAAATATTGGGCCCATAAATAGGACCCAAATATGGACATTAAATGTGCCCTGGTGTCAGTGCATTAAATGTAAAAACGTGTGTAAATGCTCTTCTATAGACTCTAAATACAGAGACTGTTCAATGTGTCCATCCTACTGGTTTTTCTAATCCACACATGTGGTTTTGGCATCAATCTACAGCTCATTCCAGGTTTGGTGTGGAATCCATCGTGTCCTCTGGTGTTACATGCAGAACCTGAACATTTAAACACTAATAAATCGCGACTGATTTTACAACAGCGGCCATTTTTGTCAAACACTCTGCTTTGAATATTCACTTCAATTCCCAAAATGCACCTGTGACAGAATAAACAGATATTTTTAAAAAAACAAAACAAAACAGCAGTGTGGAATTTTGCATATGTGAAATAAAACCATGTTAAAAATAGTTTCTTTTATCTCAGTGGACCCAAAGTGCTTCCAAACCTGCTTCAGAACATTCGTCTCCATCTGGTTTGAATATTTAGCTCCTCTGTCCTGTTTTAGGAGCAGTTCCACACAAACACCCAGATGTGAAATATTGAACATTAAAGTCAAAGCAGTTCATTAACAAATCAGGAAATGAACTTCAAATGAATTGTAAAAATGTTGTTGAGTCTAAGTTTGTATTTTTCCTTTATTTATAGCACAGACGCCTCATATTTACCGTCTTCCACTGTTAGATCTGCAGAGAGTTTCATGTAACACATGCTCTATCAATAGAAACAGATCTGAACTTAAGATTTTAAAGCAATGAATCAGAGAGATGATGCAAATGCAGCTGGTTAGGTTCAGAACATTTTCTTAGAAAACCTAGAACAAAATTACTTTAAGTCAGTCAATATACCAAAAAAAAAACTTCAAGGGTAGTGTGTGTGTGTGTGTATGTGATTATAGTTACACCTCTTCTTCTTCCTTCCATCTTTGTCTTCATCTCTTATAGGTTCAATGCAGATAAAATGCTTTTATTTACTGCTGGTACACGTTAGGGGTGTGCATTGGCAAGAATCTGGCAATACGATACAAATCACAATACTAGGATCACGATACTATGAAAAAAAAATTCAATCATTTGTACAATCAATTTTTTGTTTGTTGTTTTACAGTCATTAGAATTTAAGATCCTGCTCAAATGTTCAGATTCTATTAGATCATAACATTATTTTTGTGCAATCCTAACACAGGAACTAACATCTGCCTCTCAGACAGTAAAAAGTGCTTTTAGAATGCTTCAAATAACTATTGTTTAATAAAACAGTGTTAAATAATAATAAATAAAATATGAACAATAAAGAAAACAAAAAACAAAAATGAACTTGTGCCATACCTGCATTTGAATAAATACCTAAAAATATCGATACACCACTTTTAATATCGATACAGTGTCATGAAATGAAATATCACGATATATTGCAGAACTGATATTTTCTTACACCCCTAGTACACATGACACTACCCTAGAGCTCATATATGTAATGATGAAGCTCTCCAGCCTCATATGACTGGACCACAGGTTTAGAATGTATTCAGCAGATGTACCAAAGACTGTCAGGATTTCATGGCTGTTTCAGACATGTCTGTCACACTCATCTACTTCTGTGCTGTGCGCTGCCTTACACTGTGAAAGTGAGCCGAGCGCGCTGTCCGTCAACATGATTCACAGGTATCATGGCAGGGGACGTTGTTTACGGGTCAATATGTTTTCATGGACACAGACTTTATGACTCATGACAGCTGGATGATAACAAATGAAATCCTTTATCTGTTCACAGCACGGTGCGCACATGGGATCTGAACTCGGAGAAAAAGCACAAGGCCGTGTTCAAACCCCGCTCCTTCCAGGGGAAGAAGGTCATCCCTACGTGCTGCACCTACAGCCGTGACGGGAAGCTCATCGCAGCCGGCTGCCAGGACGGTACCATCCAGATCTGGGACCGAAACCTCAGCGTGAGTCCCACACATTTACATTCCATCCACGGCAGTGTGCAGCGGGTTGTAAACACAGGGGGTCTGTTTGTTATGGCCAGGGGTCCAGAGCCATGAACCACAGGTCACAGGCCAGAGCGGTCAGGGTTCAGGAGGTTATGAACACTGACCACAATTCACAAATACTTGGCTCTAAAACACCTTTGTCCAAACATAGTATTACAATGTTATGGAATTATTGGACTCACTGTTTCCTTACACTAACCAGGTGTGTGGCTATGTTCAGGTTTCCTCCTGAATTTACAAATCTGCATTTAATACCTTGAAAGTCTTTAAAGGGTATTAAATGTAATGTGATACGACAGCTCAGTCCGGGGCTCACTCTTTCCAACTCTGCCAAATAATGCTCTAGCCGAACTCCACGTCTGGCTCCAGCCAATGACAGTAGAATTTCATTAGTCTGTCGTCTTGCAAACCTCTAATACGAATTCAGAAATGAGCCGTCCATGCTTGTACGGAACTGTGAGGGGCGTACCGACCAGTATGATGGAACAACATGTACCATTGCAGCCCTAGCAATGTATTATGTAATACAACTTGTTTGTTGTATTATGTTTACTTGTCTGTTAAATGGCCAACTGCAAAGACAGTATTGTTAGTCGACACAGTTCCACCCGTTCCAACTCGACAATTTATGTTGGAATTAGGAATCAGTTATCGCTAACACCCAATCCCAATTCACCCCTTAGCCCTGCCCCTTAAGCCCTTGGCACGACCCCTTGAAATGGAGCTGTAAAGGGTAGGGGTTGAAACATTCTCCTATGAAATGGGATAACACTTTGTGACCTGTTACATCATCAGTGGTCATCAACGCCAATATAAACAGATGCGAAAACTTTGTTTCTGTAAATATTCCTCATGCCGTCAGCAGTTGTCTGTGTTCCATGAGCTTCGATCATCTGTTCACATCATTAACTACAAACCACAAAAATGTGATCTGTAACACACTGAAACGGCATTAAATGGTCGATCCAATGATTAAGTTATTTACGAAGAAAGTTCTTACATTTGTGTGTTTCTCTCATCACTGCTGCACATTTTGTCTGTGTTTACTTCCATCTGACCAGTGATCTGAACAGAATTATGTGAAACTCCTCCTACCCCTTCGTTCATAGTGTGGTCCTGGAATATCTCAGTTTCCAGGATTATATAGCCCTTCACCTTAGCCCTTCCCCTGCATTTAATTGAGAACTGGGATAACACTACCCCTTCACGTGAACGTGCAAAATGGAGGGGTAGGGGTAAGGGGTGGATTGGGATTCAGCCTAACTTTGCAGCCGTTGGAGACAAATGACTGGTAATGGTCTGAATCAAAACGCTGGAGTAAATATATACATTTTCCTAAATTATAGGGGTCATCACTTTTAGAAAGTATGTGAAAAAGGCTTTAAATTCTGTTGTAAGTACTCTGAAAAAGGTCTTAAAAGACTTACATTTCACTTTTAGAAACCTGTAGGTACCGTGTATGTGAAGGCAACAGCTTCTCTTCTTCTATCAAAACCTGAAGACAAATGCAGCTGATTATATAACAGAATTAACTGTTACGCTGGGATTGAGATCACTACCTGGAGGTCTAGTCACAATTCCCTGATGTACATTTTCCACTATTAGTAAATTAGCCAATTAGGTGATCAAAGTGTACATACCATTCTCTACGACTGACATAGTTTGAGGTAATGGTTGATTTTGGCTCCAGACAAACATTTCTGTCTCTGTATTTGGCTGCTTTCACTTGAGTCATTTGATAAATCATCACTGTGGATAAAAATGACTTCCATTCAGATCACATTCCCTCCACTGAGAGATATTTGGGAGCAGACGAGAACAGCTCATCACCAATATGAAGACGTGAACTAATCTGTGTGTGTCTGTGCACATCCTTCTGATGGATTTAAAGTGACACATTTGTGGTTGGTGTCTGAGCAGGAAGCAGGACAGGTCCTCCTCTGCTATTTCTGCTGTAGGATTCAGTGTGAAAGCAGGTTTGGCAGCCTGTTTCTTAAAAAGGAGGTGAAGTTGGAACCTACTTGTATTATATCAGAATTTGAACAGATGATAGGTTGCAGTAGGGCTGCATGATTCTGGCAAAAATGTGGATCATGATTTTTTTGCTTTCAATTGATATCACAATTCTCTGGCATGATTTCTTTGCCTAAGTATTTATTGCACCGCTGTCAAGGTTCTTTTACCTCTGATTCATGTCTTTCATATCACTCCTGAAGTAGTCCAGTCACAAACATGAATTGGGACGTCCTTAGCTCTGAGCATTCAGTTTCATTTTCACTTGTGTGGGCGGTGGTCCGCACCGCTCCTTACCCCCATAGTATTCTCAGTAGGACGTAAAGCGGCCCAGCCCTGGGTAGTTGTCTGAAATCTGTCAGTAGTTTGGCACTAACTCACACAGTGGCTCTTTGAACAGATCCTCTACCTCCACGGTTCTGCTGGTATTCTCCGTCTGGGTACGCATCCACCAGCACCTGTAAAACGGACAGAACTGTGTACGCAGAGGACGGACAGAACGCTGCGTCTGTGTCCGTCTGTGTCTTTAACGCTCCTTTTGTCACCGTCGTTTATTTAGTTCAATCTCCACACTGCTGACATTACTCCTCTGAACCTGCTGCACTGAACTTGGAATGTCACCCTGTTGGAAGTGGGATCAGTGTGTTTGTATCCGAGTACTTTTAATGACTATGAGTACGCACACTCAATATCAGACATGGTATGAAGTGGGTTGGACCAATAAAATAATGTATGTAATAGGATAAGAACTTTTGAATTAAAAAAGTAAAATTCCATGATGAAAATGTTTACATCTATGAATTATATTGAACATAACATGCACAAATATGTACTCGTCATCTTCCGCATATGCGGCTCCGGGTTGCGGGGGCAGTAGCTTCAGCAAAGAAGCCCAGACAGCCCTCCCCCCAGCCATTTCCACCAGATCTTCCGAGGGGATCCCAAGACGGTCCCAGGCCAGCTGAGAGATATAATCCCTCCAGCGTGTCCTGGGTCAGCCCCAAGGTCTCTACCCGGACGGACATGCCTAGAACACCTCTCTAGGGAGGCGTCCAGGAGGCACCCTCACCAGATGAACCACCTCAGCTGGCTCCTCTTGACATGGAGGAGCAGCGGCTCTACTAGTCTCTCCCGGATGTCTGAACTCCTCAACCTATCTCCAAGGCTGAGCCCGGCCACCCTGCGAAGGAAGCTTGCACCCATGATGTCATTATTACCCAGAGCTCATGACCATGGGTCAAAGTCAGAGCGCAGATCGACCAGTAACTCAAGAGCTTCACCTTCTGGCTTGGCTCCCTCTTCACCACAACGGACCGGTTTAGTGTCCACATCACTCCAGACAACACCCCAATCCGCCCGTCGACCTCCTGCTCCATCCTACACTCATTCGTGAATTTTGTTCTTTGTTTACACTAAAACAAAAACAAAAATGTGCAGTTTTCATTATTTCTAGGTTTTTATGATAGTACTTTACTGGTTCTGATCCACTTTAGATTGAACTGACCTAAAATGATTTGAACATCCTTGATCGTTCATATCTTCAGTGTCATTTTTGCATTTCATTAATTCATTGACACCTGTATTTTAGACTGAAAATAAAATTGAAGGAGAGTTAGACACACATTTAGCAAAGAAAAAGTAAAAAAAAAAAAAGGCTCATTTTAAATCCATTTGCCTGGACTTGGGCTGTTTTTTTCCACTTGATATCCTTCTTGACAGCATATGTGGACAAGGTTGAGTGCTTCTGTTTTTTCATGTGAGAATAGCGACAGTGACAATTAAGCTGTAGTTGCTGAGTTGGAACAGCTTGATTGGACACAGGGGCTTATCCAGATTAGTCCAATGGGAAGTAGGCTACATGGTTATTATTCCAACAGTAACTTCTGAACTGGACTCACAAACAGAAGACGTTATCTGCACCTACTTTTGCTCTAGTAGGACTGTTTGTGCCCCATGAACCAGTGTTGTGTCTTCAAAATCAAATCATATTTTATTTATGTAGCGCCAAATCATAACAAAAGTTATCTCATGACACTTTACATATGGAGCCAGTCCAGACCAGACTCTGAGGCCAATTTACAGAAACAACAGAACCAACAGGAGGAAACAGAAGTGAGTGGAAAAAGTACCTTCAACAGCTTTAAACCTGGAGCAGAACCAGTGTGGAGGATGGACAAGTGACAGGAGTTAAAGGGTTAAAGAGAGAGAGAGAGAGAGAGAGTAAAGGATGAGAGAGAGAGGCAGACTGGGGGAGAAGAAGTGAAGTTGGGGGAGACACATGGATGTAATTGATGTGCAGATACTAATGTAGAACTGTCCAAAGTAGATCAACTGGAGAAAGAATGAGTAAAAACCAGAAGAAAAGGCCATGACTGTTACTACTACTACAAATACTAACAGTGGATATACTACTACAAATACTAGAACTACAAATACTAATACTAACAGTGGATATACTACTACTACTACAAATACTAGTACTAACAGTGGATATACTACTACTACAGTTAGTTCACATAATGTAAACCTGTACCATCTATGGAATTATATGATAACCACGATCACAACTATATGGATAAATGAATGATGATGATGAAGACCCCTGCCTCCTCCTCCTGCTCTCCTCCTCCTGCTCTCCTCCTCCTGCTCTCCTCTCCCCCTCCTCTCCTCCCCTCCCCTCACCCATCAGCCCACCTCTTATGTTGATCGTAGCCGTAAACTCCAAGTGATTGGCTTAAAACTCTCCAAATATATGACCCCACCTTCTCCAAACTAAATATTTACCCTGCGTCTCAGAGCAGCTTCCAATAGTCATGTCTGCTCCCTCACCACTGGAGCTGTACCTGTCTGAATGGCTTCAGACTTTTTCGTGACCTCTGACCGAATCAACACCTTTGCACCGCTGACTCCAGTTCAGCCACAGGCCTGACCTTGGGCTGCTGCTGTTGCTTGCCCCTCCCCCTTACCCTCTGGGGCCTACCTGCTGTTGTAGCACCACTATTACTCAGAGCCGGAGTATGCAGGCAGATCAATCACAATCAGTCACGTACATGACCTTGATCTAGAGCTCAAACTAAAGAGAAGCTATTGAAGATGACACATCATGTTCTTGAACTCTGACACCAGCTGATTGATCCTATGAATCCAGTCAAGGAGGTCTGTTTTAGTGGACTGCCACAGAGAGTGATTGCACGCTCCTTCCCTGACCAGAAGGGTCGGTGCCAGAATTACAAGACTTCATTTAAATGGTTGCCAGGTAATGTGCACTCTGCAATATTTTGTGGGCCTTCCTTCCAAAACATCACCGCGGAGACTGGTGGAATGTTATGATGTCATTGGTGGACTTGGATGTTTCAACTTCAAAGTCTGACCCCTGAGGAGGTGGTTTTGATAAACTGTTCTGTGGGGAGTGTTATTGTGAACCGACTGGACAAACTCTTACAACTTTTATGCCCAGGTTGGTTCAGTTAGGTGCTCAGAAAACACATGCAAAAAAATGTGTTGTCAAGTCAGATGAGTTTTTCAGTGGCTACTGAGGAGTACGCTGGATATATCGAATATACTCGATATATCGTGGGTTGTGTCTTGCGAGATGTATGAAATAACTATATTGCGACCATCGAGTACAAATTGTCACGTAAATGTTTAAGACGTCCGTATGTAATTCTCTTTGAAGTTTCGCTTCTTTTACTCTACTGTGGCTCCTCACAGCAAAGCAGCACACTTGCCCCACCCATCCAGAAAACGCTCATGTGCACATGTGTATTTTGTATTAGGAGGGGTCTGCTTTGAAGTCTGCTTGAATATTTTTCTGGTATCATTTTATGCATCAAAGGGTTAAACTTAACATTTTTATAGTGCTTTAGAAGAGAAATCAGAATATCGAGATGTATATCGTGTATCGCGATATAGCCTAAAAAATAGCGAGATATTGTTTTTAGGCCATATCGTGCAGCCCTACACTAGAGTATAGTTTTAGGTAGTGAGCTGTGCAGCTGTGACGTGCACGGCCAAGTTTCGACCAAAGCCGTGCTAAATATCTATAGAACTGTGTCTCACCTTGTCTGTTCCTAATTTTGGCTAAATCCATCTTTTTTTTTTTTTTTTCGCTAAAATATGGTGAAAGATTGTATCCAATACACAACTAGCGACTGAATTCCGGTTCTACATTTTGCTAAGAAACACATGATGTGATTGGTTAATTGATGTACCATTTGGAAGGAGGCCTCTAATTGGCCTGAGAGTAGATCCTGGTGATACCTACCCTCCCCCCACATGAAAACACCTGCATGCCCTGATTTTTTTTTTGTTTGTTTTGTTTTGTTTTTATACACCCAAAACTCTGATTCTGCCTAAAACTCTGACTTGTACACATATTATCTAATGCTCATCGTGAACTTTTGTAGTGTCACCGCAGCACTGCTACAAATGAAAGCTGCAGTGCTTTAAGGTGTTTTTGGTCCCATCAGGTATTTACACCTTCTGTTTAAGGGCCTTCTGTGTTTGCTGTAATGCTGCTTTTCCACTGGTTTAATAATCTCATCTCATCGTGACTAAATTATTATGACATTGTCTTTAGTTCGATCCAACTTTGTAGGATAATAAACATAAAACTGCTATAGTTTCACAAATGAAATGCTGACTTGTACATTTGCAGCAATATTTTCACTTCCTATTATGTCCCACGGAGCAACATGATAACACACGTGATATTGACACAGTGATGGTTCTGGTCATGGTTTACATAATGTTTGATTCACTCAAAAGCTTGGTGAAATTTCAGTTGAGACATTGAAATAAAAACAACTGCAGAGTTGAGAGGAGGAGATGTTAAAAAGTTTTTTTGTCCCCACTTTATTTTTATTGTTTAATTTCCGTACCATACTAAACAAACGTAAAGGACATTTGGGATACTTTGACCATAAAAAGCCTTTATGACTAACAATTGGTTGAAATGAAAATTGTCTATTTCTCCTGTTTATCATTACTCTGCTCTTCTTCTGTCCCCCATCTGTGCGTTGGAGTCTCCATCTAAAATATTCCAATCACTTTTCTTGTAATTTTCTTGTAAAATTCTGAATGAAGTGTGTGTCAGTGAAGCGGCTAACTTCACTATCCCACCACTCCTGACTCCGACTCCACATTCAAATACTCCGTTGAACAGATGTAGCAGCCACAGCAAAAAACCTGCTTCTGCTCTTTTTTAATCGATGACTTAAATTATTTGACTGGTGCTGACTTCAGTTTTAGACAAACTTTATCAGTGCACAGAAAACATCGGATTTCACAAAAAAATCTGAATTGTGCATTAAGACCTGCTGTCTGAACGTAGCCTTAGACTTACTTTTTGTCATTCAAAACACACCATCAGTTGCATATATTAAGTGAGATATCGTTCCATGGCTGAGTTTCATGTAAGAATAAATAAATAGATAAAAGAACACAGATCACAGAATAAAAACAGGTTTTAAAAAAAAGCAGTGTTAAAATGTATAAAAATCTAAATCCAAACATAAAGTGCAATGTGCAATTAAAGTGCTTTTGAGTAATTACACCAACGAGGAAGCAGCAGGTTCCAGTCCACATCCTAATTCCTATTTCCCTAGGCTGTTCAACAGTTTTATGGCCAGGGGGAAGAAACTGTTTCTGAATCTAGATGTTCTGCAACGGATGCAGAACCTTCTGCCCAAGGTCAGTAGTGTGAACAGCCAACAGTGTGGGTGAGAGGGGTGGGAGGAGATGCACTGAGCTCTAGCCAGACAGCCCAACATTATTGCCAACAATACACATGAAATGCACCACCAAACATGTTTTAGCAACTGCATAACCCAATATCTGAACAGCTGTTGAATATACATGTTCCCAAAATGGTGCAAGTTTAGGACGAAACCAAAAGACGTGTGCATGATTTACACTAGAGCTGCACTACAGCTTCAGCAGTCAGAGATAAAGACACAGTTATTCAACCCTTATGGAAATTCAGGTTTTCAGCAGCTCAGACCATGTTCATCAAAGCTAAAAGTAAGTTTTATTTATAGAGCACCTTTCACAGACAAGTGCTTTACAGTGCAAGATACAGTTACAAGCAATTAAAAATACAGAATAAAATACCATTTTAAAATGCAATTTCAAATACAGTTAAAATGTGATAAATGTATAAAGTGCAGTCAGTTTGTAGCAGCCCTGAGACACTTTGATTTAAAAAGCCTTTGTGAACAATGGTGTTTTACACAAACACAACATAATGCTTAAAAAACACCGTCTAATAGCAAGTAGTAAATAGTCCTTATTGCATAATCCAGTCAGTCTATGGGGGGAGGGTGACGCACGCAGAGCCAGTAAACACAGCAGAATAATGGGAGCTGAAGAGCCTCAGGAGTTACAGAGTAGAATCCTACATAAAGTTGTCTTTGGACTTACATTTGGTAGTGAGTCAAAGGCAAAGATCCAAAAACGCCTTACCTTATACATGTGTAAAGTGATGTATGAGTTTTACAAAGGAGTGGTTTGTCACTCCTGTATTCTTCCAACTGAATGAGTAATAAATAAATAAATATGATTTTTGTGTTTGTTCAGACCACAGGTTTGACGTGGCTCAGCTTTCTTTTGAATTGTAATGTCTTTGGGTTTATCCGCTGCTTCTGGATTAGATGAAATAACAGTCAAGGCTAATTTCACCCGTTTTTTTTACCCATGTAAAGCGACCATGAGTCTGTCCTGTTTTACTGTATCCAAGTAGCGCTGTCTGTGGAGTATTACACAACCACAGACAGCCGCAGCTCCACTCCACTCACATATGTTGTTCACCTGATAACCAGCTGGGCTACATAGTTATTTATGAACCAGTTTGGTCCATCCATAGAATGTATATAAAATGGATCATGCAACGCTGTTACCTCCCATTGTGCATATCTGAAGTCTGACTGTCCCAGAAGGTTCCATGTGGATGTGTGACACAGTTTAGAGCCACAGTAGAGGCAAGGTGTGTTATCTGTCTGTCTCTCTTTCCCCCCCAATTCAAAAAATGCTTTATTGGCACTACAGACAGACATTTATTGCCAAAGCAAAATTGTACATTCCAAGGTGAAATGTGCTCAGAGTACAATTTTTTTTTTTTTTCAATGTATTTTTTTTAATTAAGTTTTTCAAACATACAAGAAGCAAAACAAAAACTGAGACATAACAGATTTAAGACTCCACAAAATAAAAAAAATAGTAACAATAAAATAAAAAAACTACAATGAATAATAATAAAAGAAAGACAATAAATAAAAGTTCCTACTATGTAATTATCCAATCATTTTGTATACACACATATCATCCAGAGTCAATGTGCATTATCAGCTGTTCTACATAAGAAATAAAAGGATGCCATACCACATTAAACTTCCCCATTGATCCATTCAATGTGTATCTGATCTTTTCAATTTTAAGAAAAAACATAACCTCACACATCCATCTGCCAAAGGAGGGGGGTTTGTCATTCTTTCAATTTAAAAGAATGAGTCGCTGCGCTAAAAGGGAGGAATAGGCGGAAGTATTTAATTGTGACCTTTGTAGAAGGAGATCTTCTAATGGTTCACCACAAAGTCCAATAAATTAGAGTACAATTTTAAAAAGAATATTCATATTAAAGCAAAGATAAGGCATTTAAAATACAATGCTTTCTGTCTGTCCGTCCATAGATGGATAGATAGAAATATTTATATAGGTAGACAGCCAGAGTAGAGACACAGGCATGTTGTCGCTGTCTCTCTCTCTTACTCTTTCTCTCTCTCGCTGCACCTTATGAAAATCAACACATCCTACCATTGTGCTTCTTCTCCATCGAACACATACGGAACCAAGTCTGAGCTACAGTGAAATGCTGTTATTAAAAGAGCACAATTCACACAAATAGAAACAATGTGGGTTATAACATATGCATCTCTGTTTCCTTCAATAGTATTTATACAAGTAAATGGACACAGTAATGATGATTATCTTAAATATTCAACTTTATATGACAGTACTGTAATATTTATAACTGTTTCCCTACCTGTGATAGTACTGTTATATGTATGTGATTTCTGCCCGTTCACAGTGACATACATGTATCTGTCATGCCATCACAGACTTTCTTTATATGGTGTCAGGAAGTGCTTGTCATAAAAGGATGCAATAGGTGTCAACAACACGTACAAGGCACAGCATAGAAAGAATACTCCTTTATTTGCACTTTTGTAGCTGAGAAGTACAATACAGTAATGGATACTCAGTGCAGTTGATCCTGCTCTTACACACACATACACGGCTTCACTATCCCCACTTGTTGATTTCCATGAAAGATCAGAGCAGCTGTTCAGGACTGTGGTTTGGCCACTTAATCCTCCAAACGTAACAGAGGTCAGATAGATGTGAAACCTGACTGCATGGTGGTCAGCATTTCAGGTGTGTGCTTGTGAAAGTCTGGAGGCTGGACAACGGCACAGACAGGCAGTGTTTCCATAATGCTATGCAGACAGTGTGGTTGGAAGACGTGGCCCTGTGGTAGATGCTTATCATCGCCTGCTGAGGAGGAAACCCAACGCTGTGTTTCTTCAGCTATGTATCGACTCCTGCTGCTCAGTGTGTGTATGTGGATTATATAGCCTCGTGCATGTGCAGAAAACGGTGTAGACAGTATGTGCCTACGTCTTCTACACTGCCCAGAAAAAAAAAAGTCACCACCTGGATTTAACTAAGCAGATAGGTCAGAGCCTCCTATTGGATAATTACTGCATGGGTGATTATCTTTCAGCTGGCAATAAATTATTTAACCCCAGCTGATGCAGTGAGTAGCTTCTCATTTCTTAAACACATCCCGTGATTGTGGAAAAGATGTGAGTCCATTTGAGAAAGGTCAAACCATCGATATCTAAGGAGAGAAAACATCTAATGAGAGGACAAACTACTAAAACTGGGTTAAGAACTGTCCAATGCTTAATTAAACGTAACATGTGCGTAGTTGAAAACCCTCAGCCTGAATGATCAGTCGCACTACTGCCCCCCAGTGGCCTCACTTATCAGTGCACACCAAAGTTTTTGCACATATGGACAGACAGATGGACGAAGAGGGATGGACGATGAACTGATGACAAAACACTGGGAGGATAGTGGAGAACCATCGTATTTGAGGAAGAAATGTGATCTGAAAAAAAATCCGTATTGATGGCGATCTCTTAAACCAGACCTGGGTTTAGTACGGCCCAATAGCTGACCCTAACTGGCCCGCATGAAGTCAGCAGCAAATTAAAAGTCAATGCAAATATGTATCATTTTAATCGACGGAACCGGTACAACACCACTGCGTTTATTTTGAAGGATCTGCTGAATTAACTTTACTTTCTGTCCTCAGTATGAGGCTTATGCACTGATTGGTTTGTTGGTCAGTTTGACCCCATGAAGATGTCAGCTAGTGCCAAAAAAAAAGAATGCAGAGTTTTTAACAAGACATGGACTTCTAAGTATTTTTTACTGAAGTCAGAGGAGAAGAAAAAGAAAAGAAAGTGAGCTCTACAAACAAACAAAGCTGGATGCGTTTATAGGTTTTCATGTGAAGTTCATGTGGAGCTGGTTTTGCACATTTAAACAAGTGTTTTTGTGAATATTTATTAAATAGTTGTATTCTGTGCTCCATATTTTCATTTTATCATAGTATTGTTGCATTTACTGTTTTTTATATTATAATAAAGTATCTATATAAAGTGAAATATATTGAGCAGAGCTGCAGGTGTATTGATCCGGCCCTAAACAACTGTCGAAGTTTCTCATGTTGCACTATAGGAAAATTAACTGCCCACCCCTGTCTTAAACATTTGGTGAAATCAAATCAAAGAAACCTAAGAGTAGAAGTCAGTTCTGTGTTTAATAGTGAAAATAAGAGCATTTACTCAAACACAATATGAAGGGAACTCAAAACGTTGGACTGAACGGCCGTGTAGCCTTAAGAAAACTACTAATCAGTGAAGCTAACTGCAAAAACAGGCTTCAGTTTACCAGGGAGCATGAAGATTGGACTGTGTTTGAACGGAAGAAGGTCCAGTGGTCTGAAGAGTCCACACTGACCCTGGTCCAGAGGGAAGGGCATCAGGGTAAGAAGAGAGGCACATGAAGAGATACCCATCATGCCTCGTGCCTACTGTACAAGCCTGTGGGGGCAGTGCTATGATCTGGGGTTGATCCAGTTGGTTCAGGTCTATGTTGGTCCAGTTGGTTCAGGTCTAGGTTCAATATGATATGCCTGATGAGTCCAACTGAACCTGAATCAAATGAAGGACCAGGTTCTTCCATCAGTGGGTTGGTTCTTCTCTGATGACACCGGCATGTTCCAAAGAGTCCAGACCTGAACCGCAGAGTCCAGACCTGAATCACAGAGTCTTATGGAAATAAAATCACATTGAAGCTAAAGGCGGGCCAACCAAATATTAGATTGTGTGACCTTTTTCTGGGGGGGGGCTTTTCTTTTGGCCAGGGCCGTGTATTTGACTGTGACTTTGAAAAAGAAGATCTTGGAGGGGGTGTCACAGGGTGTGAGTGAAGTTTCAAACGGTGCATGTGATTCCAGTTTCACAGGCCGGGTGTGTAGATTATCACAGGAAGCTAACACCATGGCATCTCCTAAAGCCAGCCAACATCCTGATGGTAAATAAACACTTAAGCTTTCACAACAGCAGTATACCATCTAGAAATAGCAGGAGTGGGTGTATGTTTGCAATAGGCAGCTACAACAACCACTGGATACCTATAAAAGGCACTACCTTCCAAGTGTTGAAGTTCCTGTGTGGTGACCAGTTGGCTTATTTTGGATTTATATTAAAAGTCGGTGTAAATATGAATGTTTTTATCGTTTGCTCTTAGGATTATGTATTTTCTATTTGCCCTTGTGTCTCAGGGTTAGGGTTAACAGATCATATACAACACACTTATGATGTTGCATACTGTGTGTTTTTATGTCTGTATAAAGTAGCAGGTGTCCCACTTTGTCCCACTTTCCACTTTGTGTGGAAATGCACTCAAATCCACTGGTCCCCATGTTGTCCCACATAGTGACACCATGTCCCACATTTAGACATTGAAGAGAAAGCATGAGTTCAAGCAGATTAAAGTCACGTTTATGTCCAAATTTATCGCTTTTTTAAATTATTATTATTTTTTAAATAAAAGGGACTTTCTGCTTGTTTCCAAGTAAAATTAATACAAGATATGAGACAATGATCTACCACAGGATTCAGATCAGGGGCTGGTTTTTGTCTGTATTTACATTTAGTTTTAGATTTGATTTGGTGTATATTTTGTTCATTGTGATTGCATGTTGTGAACATCAAAGCACAATGAACAAAATCAGTTCAATTTTCATTATTAAACTGTCTTATTGTTTATATTGTCAGCAGCAGCAGGAGAAAATGCATGTGGTATCGTGAAAATGGTTGGATGGAAAGAAAAATAAAAACGCTTGAACATGAACTAAACTATTTTCACCATTTAACCTAAAAGTATCAGATTATCTAGTTGATAAAGAGGTTGTAAAAAAAACCCCAAAGTTCTCTTAAATTTGTGCAGTTTTTCCCTTGAAAGTTACATAAAGAATATTTCATTACCTTTTCTTTTAACAGGGTGTAGTTTTAGTGTGGTTTAGTCCTTTTCTACATCTAACTTACTCACTCTTCTCTTAACCTGCTTCACCTCTGCTGTCTTTGCATCACCCCTGCTCATCCTCTTCCACTGAGCTTTGTTCACTGGAGCTCTATAGAACATATAAGACAAGCTCATCAGCACACCCTTCTGTTCATAGTCCCCTTACTCCACCCATTCATACAGTAACAGCACAACCAGTCTGTGTGCAAAACCATGAAATTTGCATGTGAATTTGCAGTTGTTTGAGTAAAGTTGAGGACTGTAGTGCTGTTGAAGTCCGTCTCTGCTCAGGCAGCTTGTGACGTCGCTGTTCCCCACCAGCTGAATCATTTCAAAATGAAGTCTTTTATATTAAACTGAACTTCTGACTTTTATTGCTCAACCAAGTCCATTTCAATGTAGCAAATAAAAGAAGATAATCTAAGATTACAAGAAAAATTGAGGGGTTTAAAGTGAGAATAAATGAATAATATGACTATGGGAAACAGAGGGTTCTCCTGGGGAAACTGGAGAGGCCAAGAGGCCCCGGGCTCAAAGGAAGAGTCCGTGTTATCTTCAGTTCAAGGTAACAGCGTTATCTGTCTGGTCCCAGTTAATAACTTCCCTCCATTTACTTTGAGAGTGAAGTACGGCCTCATTTTCTTCATGTATTATGAGGACACATTGCTCATTCACCTCAAGCTCCACTCTCTCGCCTGCTCTTATCCCTCTCTCTTGCATTAGGCCAGTATTTCACTATCTTATCTGTCTTCCACACTCTGTGCACACTTCCAATTTCTTATCCAACTTATGAAGTGAAAAGCCTGCATTGCCGCAATTCTCTTTTCACTGATTTATTTGCATTCCGTTTGGAATTAATGAAAATATAGCTGTATAAACCCAGGTTATGTTTGTTTGAGTTTGAGTATGCCTACTTCCCAGACTGTTGCTTCACCAGGTCTAGTAATGATCCTTCGGTCTAATCTGGCTCCACACAGCCCAGGTAAGACCTAGCCTGACTTTCTGAGAATCCAGTGACAAGACAAGACACAGGACGGGAAGGCGGTGTACAGTGCTGAAACAGATAAACTGAGTTTATTGGGTTGAAGGAAATGCCATAATTGCCACTCAAGATAAGCAGATTGTAGACGTGTGTTGTCACTATGTTTGACTATCTATGACAAATGATAACGGAACATGCAAATAGTTTGGTGTGTTAGGGTGTACAAGACAGTGGTGAGAGCAGCCATGTTGTATGAGTTAGCCCATATTCACACCTACTTCATTTGGTCTGTTTAAAAACCGGCCAAAGTTCATTTTCCCGGGAAGTCCAGACTTTTTTTTTTTTAGTGTGAATATAAATACGCAAACTCTGATTCAAAACAAACAAACCTAGAAGAGGTGGTCTGGGGCTGTTTCCAAACAGACTCTGGGTCGGTTCACTTCTGATGTGAATAGAACTGGGCTCCAAGGAACCGTATCCCTTTTTGTGCTTGACGAGCCACCGTAGCTGTCTGATTACAAGAAGCTGCCGAGCAGCACAGCTTCACCAATGCAGAATAACATGTAAAACATTGACAAACTGGCTCTGAATGAGCTGTTCTTGACAGTTAACATTATTTTTGCAAATTTGTTTTCGTAAAAATAGAATACATATTCTGAAAACAATTACTGTATCAGAGGTGGACAATCCCAGTTCCATAGAGTAAAAGTCCTGCCATGTATTTGCTCCAACCATTCACTGAACCAGCCCATTTTGATGAGCACAACTCCTCATCCAG